>JAWPHD010006566.1:0-142893 GCA_037043455.1 Cyrtodaria siliqua
GTAAGAACGGAATATATATGCATAAGAACTGAATATATATGCGTAAGAATGGAATATATATGCGTAAGAACAGAATATATATGCGTAAGAACGGAATATATATGGGTAAGAACTGAATATATATCTGTAAGAACTGAATATATATGTGTAAGAACTGAATATATATGTGTAAAAACTAAATATATGTGTAAGAACTGAATAAATATGTGTAAGAACTGAATATATATGCATAAGAACTGAATATATATGCGTAAGAATGGAATATATATGCGTAAGAACGGAATATATATGGGTAAGAACTGAATATATATGTGTAAGAACTGAATATATATGTTTAAGAACTGAATATATATGTGTAAGAACTGAATATATATGCGTAAGAACGGGATATATATGCGTAAGAACTGAATATATATATGTGTAAGAACTGAATATATATGCGTAAGAACGGAATATATATGCTTAAGAACTAAATATATATGTGTAAGAACTGAATATATATGTGTAAGAACTGAATATATATGTTTAAGAACTAAATATATATGTGTAAGAACTGAATATATATGCGTAAGAACGGAATATATATGTGTAAGAACTGAATATATATGCGTAAGAACGGAATATATATGTGTAACAACTGAATATATAGGTGTACGAATTGAATATATATGCGTAAGAACGGAATATATATGCATAAGAACTGAATATATATGCGTAAGAATGGAATATATACGCGTAAGAACGGAATATATATGCGTAAGAACGGAATATATATGCGTAAGAACTGAATATATATGTGTAAGAACTGAATATATATGCGTAAGAACTGAATATATATGCGTAAGAACGGAATATACATGCATAAGAACTGAATATATATGCGTAAGAATGGAATATATATGCGTAAGAACGGAATATATATGGGTAAGAACTAAATATATATGTGTAAGAACTGAATATATATGTGTAAGAACTGAATATATATGTGTAAGAACTGAATATATATGCGTAAGAACGGAATATATATGCGTAAGAACTGAATATATATATGTGTAAGAACTGAATATATATGCGTAAGAACTGAATATATATGCGTAAGAACGGAATATATATGCGTAAGAACTGAATATATATGTGTAAGAACTGAATATATATGCGTAAGAACTGAATATATATGCGTAAGAACGGAATATATATGCATAAGAACTGAATATATATGCGTAAGAATGGAATATATATGCGTAAGAACGGAATATATATGGGTAAGAACTGAATATATATGTGTAAGAACTGAATATATATGTGTAAGAACTGAATATATATGTGTAAGAACTGAATATATATGTGTAAGAACTGAATATATATGTGTAAGAACTGAATATATATGTGTAAGTACTGAATATATATGCGTAGGAACGGAATATACATGTGTAAGAATTGAATATATATGTGTAAGAACTGAATATATATGTGTAAGAATTGAATATATATGTGTAAGAACTGTATATATATGTGTAAGAACTGAATATATATGCGTAAGAACTGAATATATATGTGTAAGAACTGAATATATATGTGTAAGAAATGAATATATATTTGTAAGAACTGAATATATATGTGTAAGAACTGAATATATATGCGTAAGAACGGAATATATACGTGTAAGAACTGAATATATGTGTAAGAACTGAATATATATGTGTAAGAACTGAATATATATGCGTAAGATCGGAATATATATGCGTAAGAACGGAATATATATGCTTAAGAACTGAATATATATGTGTAAGAACGGAATATATATGCGTAAGAAATGAATATATATGTGTAAGAACTGAATATATATGAGTAAGAACGGAATATATATGTGTAAGAACTGAATATATATGCGTAAGAACTGAATATATATGCGTAAGTGCTGAATATATATGTGTAAGAACTGAATATATATGCGTAAAAACGGAATATATATGCTTAAGAACTGAATATATATATGTAAGAACTGAATATATATGTTTAAGAACTGAATATATATGTGTAAGAACTGAATATAAATGCGTACGAACGGATTATATATGTGTAAGAACTGAATATATATGCGTAAGAACGGAATATATATGTGTAAGAACTGAATATATAGGTGTACGAACTGAATATATATGCGTAAGAACGGAATATATATGCATAAGAACTGAATATATATGCGTAAGAATGGAATATATATTCGTAGGAACGGAATATATATGCGTAAGAACGGAATATATATCGGTAAGAACTGAATATATATGTGTAAGAACTGAATATATATGTGTAAGAACTGAATATATATGTGTAAGAACTAAATATATATGTGTAAGAACTGAATATATATGTGTAAGTACTGAATATATATGCGTAAGAACGGAATATACATGTGTAAGAACTGAATATATATGTGTAAGAACTGAATATATATGTGTAAGAATTGAATATATATGTGTAAGAACTGAATATATATGTGTAAGAACTGAATATATATGCGTAGGAACTGAATATATATGTGTAAGAACTGAATATATATGTGTAAGAACTGAATATATATTTGTAAGAACTGAATATATATGTGTAAGAACTGAATATATATGCCTAAGAACGGAATATATACGTGTAAGAACTGAATATATGTGTAAGAACTGAATATATATGTGTAAGAACTGAATATATATGCGTAAGATCGGAATATATATGCGTAAGAACGGAATATATATGCTTAAGAACCGAATATATATGTGTAAGAACGGAATATATATGCGTAAGAACTGAATATATATGTGTAAAAACTGAATATATATGTGTAAGGACGGAATATATATGCGTAAGAATGGAATATATATGTGTAAGAACTGAATATATATGTGTAAGAACGGAATATATCTGTAAGAACTAAATATATGTGTAAGAACTGAATATATATGTGTTAGAACTGAATATATATGTGTAAGAACTGAATTTATATGCGTAAGATCGGAATATATATGCGTAAGAACGGAATATATATCCGTAAGAACGGAATATATATGCGTAAAAACGGAATATAATTGTAAGAACGGAAGATATATGTGTAAGAACTGAATATATATGCGTAAGAACTGAATATATAGGTGTACGAACTGAATATATATGCGTAAGAACGGAATATATATGCATAAGAACTGAATATATATATGCGTAAGAATGGAATATATATGCGTAAGAACAGAATATATATGTGTAAGAACTGAATATATATGTGTAAGAACTGAATATATATGTGTAAGAACTGACAATATAAGTGTAAGAACTGAATATATATCTGTAAGGACTGAATATATATGCGTAAGAATGGAATATATATGCGTAAGAACGGAATATATATGCGTAAGAACGGACTATATATGTGTAAGAACTGAATATATATGTGTAAGAACTGAATATATATGTGTAAGAACTGAATATATATGTGTAAGAACTGACAATATATGTGTAAGAACTGAAGATATATGCGTAAGATCGGAATACATATGCGTAAGAACTGAATATATATGCGTAAGAACGGAATATATATCTGTAAGGACTGAATATATATGCGTAAGAATGGAATATATATGCGTAAGAACGGAATATATATGCGTAAGAACGGACTATATATGTGTAAGAACTGAATATATATGCGTAAGAACTGAATATATAGGTGTACGAACTGAATATATATGCGTAAGAACGGAATATATATGCATAAGAACTGAATATATATGCGTAAGAATGGAATATATATGCGTAAGAACAGAATATATATGCGTAAGAACGGAATATATATGGGTAAGAACTGAATATATATGTGTAAGAACTGAATATATATGTGTAAGAACTGAATATATATGTGTAAAAACTAAATATATGTGTAAGAACTGAATATATATGTATAAGAACTGAATATATATGTGTAAGTACTGAATATATATGCGTAAGAACGGAATATACATGTGTAAGAACTGAATATATATGTGTAAGAACTGAATATATATGTGTAAGAACTGAATATATATGTGTAAGAACTGAATATATATGCGTAAGATCGGAATATATATGCGTAAGAACGGAATATATATGCTTAAGAACCGAATATATATGTGTAAGAACGGAATATATATGCGTAAGAACTGAATATATATGTGTAAAAACTGAATATATATGTGTAAGGACGGAATATATATGCGTAAGAATGGAATATATATGTGTAAGAACTGAATATATATGTGTAAGAACGGAATATATCTGTAAGAACTGAATATATATGTGTAAGAACTGAATATATATGTGTTAGAACTGAATATATATGTGTAAGAACTGAATTTATATGCGTAAGATCGGAATATATATGCGTAAGAACGGAATATATATCCGTAAGAACGGAATATATATGCGTAAAAACGGAATATAATTGTAAGAAAGGAAGATATATGTGTAAGAACTGAATATATATGCGTAAGAACTGAATATATAGGTGTACGAACTGAATATATATGCGTAAGAACGGAATATATATGCATAAGAACTGAATATATATATGCGTAAGAATGGAATATATATGCGTAAGAACAGAATATATATGTGTAAGAACTGAATATATATGTGTAAGAACTGAATATATATGTGTAAGAACTGACAATATAAGTGTAAGAACTGAATATATATCTGTAAGGACTGAATATATATGCGTAAGAATGGAATATATATGCGTAAGAACGGAATATATATGCGTAAGAACGGACTATATATGTGTAAGAACTGAATATATATGTGTAAGAACTGAATATATATGTGTAAGAACTGAATATATATGTGTAAGAACTGACAATATATGTGTAAGAACTGAAGATATATGCGTAAGATCGGAATACATATGCGTAAGAACGGAATATATATGCGTAAGAACGGAATATATATCTGTAAGGACTGAATATATATGCGTAAGAATGGAATATATATGCGTAAGAACGGAATATATATGCGTAAGAACGGACTATATATGTGTAAGAACTGAATATATATGCGTAAGAACTGAATATATAGGTGTACGAACTGAATATATATGCGTAAGAACGGAATATATATGCATAAGAACTGAATATATATGCGTAAGAATGGAATATATATGCGTAAGAACAGAATATATATGCGTAAGAACGGAATATATATGGGTAAGAACTGAATATATATGTGTAAGAACTGAATATATATGTGTAAGAACTGAATATATATGTGTAAAAACTAAATATATGTGTAAGAACTGAATATATATGTGTAAGAACTGAATATATATGTGTAAGTACTGAATATATATGCGTAAGAACGGAATATACATGTGTAAGAACTGAATATATATGTGTAAGAACTGAATATATATGTGTAAGAATTGAATATATATGTGTGAGAACTGAATATATATGTGTAAGAACTAAATATATATGCGTAAGAACTGAATATATATGTGTAAGAACTGAATATATATGTGTAAGAAATGAATATATATTTGTAAGAACTGAATATATATGTGTAAGAACTGAATATATATGCGTAAGAACGGAATATATACGTGAAAGAACTGAATATATGTGTAAGAACTGAATATATATGTGTAAGAACTGAATATATATGCGTAAGATCGGAATATATATGCGTAAGAACGGAATATATATGCTTAAGAACTGAATATATATTTGTAAGAACGGAATATATATGCGTAAGAACTGAATATATATGTGAAAGAACTGAATATATATGAGTAAGAACGGAATATATATGTGTAAGAACTGAATATATATGAGTAAGAACTGAATATATATGCGTAAGAACTGAATATATATGCGTAAGAACTGAATATATATGTGTAAGAACTGAATATATATGCGTAAGAACGGAATATATATGCTTAAGAACTAAATATATATGTGTAAGAACTGAATATATATGTGTAAGAATTGAATATATATGTTTAAGAACTAAATATATATGTGTAAGAACTGAATATATATGCGTAAGAACGGAATATATATGTGTAAGAACTGAATATATATGCGTAAGAACGGAATATATATGTGTAACAACTGAATATATAGGTGTACGAATTGAATATATATGCGTAAGAACGGAATATATATGCATAAGAACTGAATATATATGCGTAAGAATGGAATATATACGCGTAAGAACGGAATATATATGCGTAAGAACGGAATATATATGCGTAAGAACTGAATATATATGTGTAAGAACTGAATATATATGCGTAAGAACTGAATATATATGCGTAAGAACGGAATATACATGCATAAGAACTGAATATATATGCGTAAGAATGGAATATATATGCGTAAGAACGGAATATATATGGGTAAGAACTGAATATATATGTGTAAGAACTGAATATATATGTGTAAGAACTGAATATATATGTGTAAGAACTGAATATATATGCGTAAGAACGGAATATATATGCGTAAGAACTGAATATATATGTGTAAGAACTGAATATATATGCGTAAGAACTGAATATATATGCGTAAGAACGGAATATATATGCGTAAGAACTGAATATATATGTGTAAGAACTGAATATATATGCGTAAGAACTGAATATATATGCGTAAGAACGGAATATATATGCATAAGAACTGAATATATATGCGTAAGAATGGAATATATATGCGTAAGAACGGAATATATATGGGTAAGAACTGAATATATATGTGTAAGAACTGAATAAATATGTGTAAGAACTGAATATATATGTGTAAGAACTGAATATATATGTGTAAGAACTGAATATATATGTGTAAGAACTAAATATATATGTGTAAGTACTGAATATATATGCGTAAGAACGGAATATACATGTGTAAGAATTGAATATATATGTGTAAGAACTGAATATATATGTGTAAGAATTATATATGTGTAAGAACTGAATATATATGTGTAAGAACTGAATATATATGCGTAAGAACTGAATATATATGTGTAAGAACTGAATATATATGTGTAAGAAATGAATATATATTTGTAAGAACTGAATATATATGTGTAAGAACTGAATATATATGCGTAAGAACGGAATATATACGTGTAAGAACTGAATATATGTGTAAGAACTGAATATATATGTGTAAGAACTGAATATATATGCGTAAGATCGGAATATATATGCGTAAGAACGGAATATATATGCTTAAGAACTGAATATATATGTGTAAGAACGGAATATATATGCGTAAGAACTGAATATATATGTGTAAGAACTGAATATATATGAGTAAGAACGGAATATATATGTGTAAGAACTGAATATATATGCGTAAGAACTGAATATATATGCGTAAATACTGAATATATATGCGTAAGAACTGAATATATATGTGTAAGAACTGAATATATATGCGTAAGAACGGAATATATATGCTTAAGAACTGAATATATATGTGTAAGAACTGAATATATATGTGTAAGAACGGAATATATATGCGTAAGATCGCAATATATATGCGTAAGAACGGAATATATATGCGTAAGAACTGAATATATATGTGTAAGAACTGAATATATATTTGTAATAACTGAATATATATGTGTAAGAACTGAATATATATGCGTAAGAACTGAATATATATGTGTAAGAACTGAATATATATGTGTAAAAACTGAATATATATGCGTAAGAACGGAATATATATGTGTAAGAACTTAATATATATGTGTAAGAACGGAATATATATGTGTAAGAACTGAATATATATGAGTAAGAACTGATTAATTATGCGTAAGATCGAAATATATATGCGTAAGAACAGAATATATATGCGTAAGAACTGAAGATATATGTGTAAGAACTGAATATATATGCGTAAGAACTGAATATATATGTGTAAGAACTGAATATATATGCGTAAGAACTGAATATATACGTAACAACTGAATATATATGCGTAAGAACGGAATATATATTTGTAAGAACTGAATATATATGTGTAAGAACTGAATATATGTAAGAACTAAATATATATGTGTAAGAACTGAATATATATGTGTAAGAACTGAATATATATGTGTAAGAACTGAATATATATATATATCTGTAAGAACTGAATATATATGTGTAAGAACTGAATATATATGTGTAAGAACTGAATATATATGTGTAAGAACTGAATATATATGTGTAAGAACTGAATATATACGAGTAAGAACTGAATATATATGTGTAAGATCTGAGTATATATGTGTAAGAACTGAATATATATGCGTAAGAACGGAATATATATGTGTAAGAAGTGAATATATATGCGTAAGAACGGAATATATATGCGTAAGAACGGAATATATATGCGTAAGAACGGAATCTATATGCGTAAGAACGGAATATATATGCGTAAGAACGGAATATATATGCGTAAGAACTGAATATATATGTGTAAGAACTGAATATACATGTGTAAGAACAGAATATATATGCGTAAGATCGGAATATATATGCGTTAGAGCGGAATATATATGCGTAAGAACGGAATATATATGTGTAAGAACTGAATATATATGTGTAAGAACGGAATATATATGCCTAAGAACTGAATATATATGCGTAAGAACGGAATATATATGTGCAAGAACTAAATATATATGTGTAAGAACGGAATATATATGCGTAATAATGGAATATATATGTGTAAGTACTGAATATATATGTGTAAGAACTGAGTATATATGTGTAAGAACTGAATATATATGCGTAAGAACGGAATATATATGTGTAAGAAGTGAATATATATGCGTAAGAACTGAATATATATGCGTAAGTGCTGAATATATATGTGTAAGAACTGAATATATATGCGTAAGAACGGAATATATATGCTTAAGAACTGAATATATATGTGTAAGAACTGAATATATATGTTTAAGAACTGAATATATATGTGTAAGAACTGAATATAAATGCGTACGAACGGATTATATATGTGTAAGAACTGAATATATATGCGTAAGAACGGAATATATATGTGTAAGAACTGAATATATAGGTGTACGAACTAAATATATATGCGTAAGAACGGAATATATATGCATAAGAACTGAATATATATGCGTAAGAATGGAATATATATGCGTAAGAACGGAATATATATGCGTAAGAACGGAATATATATGGGTAAGAACTGAATATATATGTGTAAGAACTGAATATATATGTGTAAGAACTGAATATATATGTGTAAGAACTGAATATATATGTGTAAGAACTGAATATATATGTGTAAGTACTGAATATATATGCGTAAGAACGGAATATACATGTGTAAGAACTGAATATATATGTGTAAGAACTGAATATATATGTGTAAGAATTGAATATATATGTGTAAGAACTGAATATATATGTGTAAGAACTGAATATATATGCGTAGGAACTGAATATATATGTGTAAGAACTGAATATATATGTGTAAGAACTGAATATATATTTGTAAGAACTGAATATATATGTGTAAGAACTGAATATATATGCGTAAGAACGGAATATATACGTGTAAGAACTGAATATATGTGTAAGAACTGAATATATATGTGTAAGAACTGAATATATATGCGTAAGATCGGAATATATATGCGTAAGAACGGAATATATATGCTTAAGAACTGAATATATATGTGTAAGAACGGAATATATATGCGTAAGAACTGAATATATATGTGTAAGAACTGAATATATATGTGTAAGGACGGAATATATATGCGTAAGAATGGAATATATATGTGTAAGAACTGAATATATATGTGTAAGAACTGAATATATCTGTAAGAACTGAATATATATGTGTAAGAACTGAATATATATGTGTTAGAACTGAATATATATGTGTAAGAACTGAATTTATATGCGTAAGATCGGAATATATATGCGTAAGAACGGAATATATATCCGTAAGAACGGAATATATATGCGTAAAAACGGAATATAATTGTAAGAACGGAAGATATATGTGTAAGAACTGAATATATATGCGTAAGAACTGAATATATAGGTGTACGAACTGAATATATATGCGTAAGAACGGAATATATATGCATAAGAACTGAATATATATGCGTAAGAATGGAATATATATGCGTAAGAACAGAATATATATGTGTAAGAACTGAATATATATGTGTAAGAACTGAATATATATGTGTAAGAACTGACAATATAAGTGTAAGAACTGAATATATATCTGTAAGGACTGAATATATATGCGTAAGAATGGAATATATATGCGTAAGAACGGAATATATATGCGTAAGAACGGACTATATATATGTAAGAACTGAATATATATGTGTAAGAACTGAATATATATGTGTAAGAACTGAATATATATGTGTAAGAACTGACAATATATGTGTAAGAACTGAAGATATATGCGTAAGATCGGAATATATATGCGTAAGAACTGAATATATATGCGTAAGAACGGAATATATATCTGTAAGGACTGAATATATATGTGTAAGAATGGAATATATATGCGTAAGAACGGAATATATATGCGTAAGAACGGACTATATATGTGTAAGAACTGAATATATATGCGTAAGAACTGAATATATAGGTGTACGAACTGAATATATATGCGTAAGAACGGAATATATATGCATAAGAACTGAATATATATGCGTAAGAATGGAATATATATGCGTAAGAACAGAATATATATGCGTAAGAACGGAATATATATGGGTAAGAACTGAATATATATGTGTAAGAACTGAATATATATGTGTAAGAACTGAATATATATGTGTAAAAACTAAATATATGTGTAAGAACTGAATATATATGTGTAAGAACTGAATATATATGTGTAAGTACTGAATATATATGCGTAAGAACGGAATATACATGTGTAAGAACTGAATATATATGTGTAAGAACTGAATATATATGTGTAAGAATTGAATATATATGTGTAAGAACTGAATATATATGTGTAAGAACTAAATATATATGCGTAAGAACTGAATATATATGTGTAAGAACTGAATATATATGTGTAAGAAATGAATATATATTTGTAAGAACTGAATATATATGTGTAAGAACTGAATATATATGCGTAAGAACGGAATATATACGTGAAAGAACTGAATATATGTGTAAGAACTGAATATATATGTGTAAGAACTGAATATATATGCGTAAGATCGGAATATATATGCGTAAGAACGGAATATATATGCTTAAGAACTGAATATATATTTGTAAGAACGGAATATATATGCGTAAGAACTGAATATATATGTGTAAGAACTGAATATATATGAGTAAGAACGGAATATATATGTGTAAGAACTGAATATATATGCGTAAGAACTGAATATATATGCGTAAGAACTGAATATATATGCGTAAGAACTGAATATATATGTGTAAGAACTGAATATATATGCGTAAGAACGGAATATATATGCTTAAGAACTAAATATATATGTGTAAGAACTGAATATATATGTGTAAGAACTGAATATATATGTTTAAGAACTAAATATATATGTGTAAGAACTGAATATATATGCGTAAGAACGGAATATATATGTGTAAGAACTGAATATATATGCGTAAGAACGGAATATATATGTGTAACAACTGAATATATAGGTGTACGAATTGAATATATATGCGTAAGAACTGAAAATATATGCATAAGAACTGAATATATATGCGTAAGAATGGAATATATACGCGTAAGAACGGAATATATATGCGTAAGAACGGAATATATATGCGTAAGAACTGAATATATATGTGTAAGAACTGAATATATATGCGTAAGAACTGAATATATATGCGTAAGAACGGAATATACATGCATAAGAACTGAATATATATGCGTAAGAATGGAATATATATGCGTAAGAACGGAATATATATGGGTAAGAACTGAATATATATATGTAAGAACTGAATATATATGTGTAAGAACTGAATATATATGTGTAAGAACTGAATATATATGCGTAAGAACGGAATATATATGCGTAAGAACTGAATATATATGTGTAAGAACTGAATATATATGCGTAAGAACTGAATATATATGCGTAAGAACGGAATATATATGCGTAAGAACTGAATATATATGTGTAAGAACTGAATATATATGCGTAAGAACTGAATATATATGCGTAAGAACGGAATATATATGCGTAAGAACTGAATATATATGCGTAAGAATGGAATATATATGCGTAAGAACGGAATATATATGGGTAAGAACTGAATATATATGTGTAAGAACTGAATATATATGTGTAAGAACTGAATATATATGTGTAAGAACTGAATATATATGTGTAAGAACTGAATATATATGTGTAAGAACTGAATATATATGTGTAAGTACTGAATATATATGCGTAAGAACGGAATATACATGTGTAAGAATTGAATATATATGTGTAAGAACTGAATATATATGTGTAAGAATTGAATATATATGTGTAAGAACTGAATATATATGTGTAAGAACTGAATATATATGCGTAAGAACTGAATATATATGTGTAAGAACTGAATATATATGTGTAAGAAATGAATATATATTTGTTAGAACTGAATATATATGTGTAAGAACTGAATATATATGCGTAAGAACGGAATATATACGTGTAAGAACTGAATATATGTGTAAGAACTGAATATATATGTGTAAGAACTGAATATATATGCGTAAGATCGGAATATATATGCGTAAGAACGGAATATATATGCTTAAGAACTGAATATATATGTGTAAGAACGGAATATATATGCGTAAGAACTGAATATATATGTGTAAGAACTGAATATATATGAGTAAGAACGGAATATATATGTGTAAGAACTGAATATATATGCGTAAGAACTGAATATATATGCGTAAATACTGAATATATATGCGTAAGAACTGAATATATATGTGTCAGAACTGAATATATATGCGTAAGAACGGAATATATATGCTTAAGAACTGAATATATATGTGTAAGAACTGAATATATATGTGTAAGAACTGAATATATATGTTTAGGAACTGAATATATATGTGTAAGAACTGAATATATATGCGTAAGAACTGAATATATATGTGTAAGAACTGAATATATATGCGTAAGAACGGAATATATATGTGTAAGAACTGAATATATAGGTGTACGAATTGAATATATATGCGTAAGAACGGAATATATATGCATAAGAACTGAATATATATGTGTTAGAACTGAATATATATGTGTAAGAACTGAATATATATGTGTGAGAACTGAATATATATGCGTAAGAATGAAATATATATGCGTAAGAACGGAATATATATGCGTAAGAACGGAATATATATGCGTTAGAACGGAATATATATGTGTAAGAACTGAATATATATGTGTAAGTACCGAATATATATGTGTAAGAATGGAATATATATGTGTGAGAACTAAATATATATGTGTAAGAACGGAATATATATCTGTAAGAACTGAATATATATGTGTAAGAACTGAATATATATGTGTTAGAACTGAATATATGTGTAAGAACTGAATATTTATGCGTAAGAACGGAATATATATGCGTAAGAACGGAATATATATGCCTAAGAACGGAATATAATTGTAAGAACTGAAAATATATGTGTAAGAACTGAAAATATAAGTGTAAGAACTGAATATATATCTGTAAGATCTGAATATATATGCGTAAGAATGGAATATATATGCGTAAGAACGGAATATATATGCGTAAGAACGGACTATATATGTGTAAGAACTGAATATATATGTGTAAGAACTGAATATATATGTGTAAGAACTGAATATATATGTGTAAGAACTGACAATATATGTGTAAGAACTGAAGATATATGCGTGAGAACTGAAATTATATGCGTAAGAATGGAATATATATGCGTAAGAATGGAATATATATGTGTAAGAACTGAATATATTTTTGTAAGAACAGAATATATATGTGTAAGAACTGAATATATATGTGTTATAACTGAATATATATGTGTAAGAACTGAATATATATTTGTAAGAAATGAATATATATGCGTAAGATCGGAATATATATGCGTAAGAACTGAATATATATGCGTCAGATCGGAATATATATGCGTAAGAACTGAATATATATGTATTAGAACTGAATATATATGTGTAAGAACTGAATATATATGCGTAAGAATGGAATATATATGTGTAAGAACTGAATATATATGTGTAAGAACTGAATATATATGTGTAAGAACTGACAATATATGTGTAAGAACTGAAGATATATGCGTAAAATCGGAATATATATGCGTAAGAACTGAATATATATGCGTAAGAACGGAATATATATGTGTAAGAACTGAATATATATGTGTAAGAACGTAATATATATGCGTAAGAATGGAATATATATGTGTAAGAACTGAATATATTTTTGTAAGAACAGAATATATATGTGTAAGAACTGAATATATATGTGTTATAACTGAATATATATGTGTAAGAACTGAATATATATTTGTAAGAAATGAATATATATGCGTCAGATCGGAATATACATGCGTACGAACTGAATATATATGCGTCAGATCGGAATATATATGCGTAAGAACTGAATATATATGTATTAGAACTGAATATATATGTGTAAGAACTGAATATATATGCGTAAGAATGGAATATATATGCGTAAGAACGGAATATATATGCGTAAGAACGGAATATATATACGTAAGAACGGAATATATATGCGTAAGAATGGAATATATATGTGTAAGAACTGAATATATATGTGTAAGAACGGAATATATATCTGTAAGAACTGAATATATATGTGTAAGAACTGAATATATATACGTAATAACTGAATATATGCGTAAGAACTGAATATATATTTGTAAGAACTGAATATATATGTGTAAGAACTGAATATATATGTGTAAGAACTGAATATATATGTGTAAGAACTGAATATATATGCGTAAGAACGGAATATATATGTGTAAGAACTGAATATATATGCATAAGAATGTAATATATATGCGTAAGAACGGAATATATATGCGTAAGAACGGAATATATATGCGTAAGATCGGAATGTTTATGCGTAAGAACTGAAGATATATGTGTAAGAACTGAATATATATGCGTAAGTACTGAATATATATGCGTAAGAACGGAATATATATGTGTAAGAACTGAATATATATGTGTACGAACTGAATATATATGCGTAAGAACGGAATATATATGCGCAAGAACTAAATATATATGCGTAAGAATGGAATATATATGCGTAAGAACGGAATATAGATGCGTAAGAAGGGAATATATATGCGTAAGATCGGAATATATATGCGTAAGAACGGAATATATATGCGTAAGAACTGAATATATATGTGTAAGAACTGAATATATATGCGTAAGAACAGAAAATATATGCGTAAGAACAGAATATAAATGCGTAAGAACTAAATATATATGCGTAAGAACGGAATATATATGCGTAAGACGGAATATATATGCGTAAGAACGGAATATATATGTGTAATAACTAAATATATGCGTAAGAACGGAATATATATGCGTAAGAACGGAATATATATGCATCAGAACGGAATATATATGCGTAAGAACTGAATATATATGTGTGAGAACTGAATATATATGCGTAAGAATGAAATATATATGCGTAAGAACGGAATATATATGCGTAAGAACGGAATATATATGCGTTAGAACGGAATATATATGTGTAAGAACTGAATATATATGTGTAAGTACCGAATATATATGTGTAAGAATGGAATATATATGTGTAAGAACTAAATATATATGTGTAAGAACGGAATATATATCTGTAAGAACTGAATATATATGTGTAAGAACTGAATATATATGTGTTAGAACTGAATATATGTGTAAGAACTGAATATTTATGCGTAAGAACGGAATATATATGCGTAAGAACGGAATATATATGCCTAAGAACGGAATATAATTGTAAGAACTGAAAATATATGTGTAAGAACTGAAAATATAAGTGTAAGAACTGAATATATATCTGTAAGGACTGAATATATATGCGTAAGAATGGAATATATATGCGTAAGAACGGAATATATATGCGTAAGAACGGACTATATATGTGTAAGAACTGAATATATATGTGTAAGAACTGAATATATATGTGTAAGAACTGAATATATATGTGTAAGAACTGACAATATATGTGTAAGAACTGAAGATATATGCGTGAGAACTGAAATTATATGCGTAAGAATGGAATATATATGCGTAAGAATGGAATATATATGTGTAAGAACTGAATATATTTTTGTAAGAACAGAATATATATGTGTAAGAACTGAATATATATGTGTTATAACTGAATATATATGTGTAAGAACTGAATATATATTTGTAAGAAATGAATATATATGCGTAAGATCGGAATATATATGCGTAAGAACTGAATATATATGCGTCAGATCAGAATATATATGCGTAAGAACTGAATATATATGTATTAGAACTGAATATATATGTGTAAGAACTGAATATATATGCGTAAGAATGGAATATATATGTGTAAGAACTGAATATATATGTGTAAGAACTGAATATATATGTGTAAGAACTGACAATATATGTGTAAGAACTGAAGATATATGCGTAAAATCGGAATATATATGCGTAAGAACTGAATATATATGCGTAAGAACGGAATATATATGTGTAAGAACTGAATATATATGTGTAAGAACGTAATATATATGCGTAAGAATGGAATATATATGTGTAAGAACTGAATATATTTTTGTAAGAACAGAATATATATGTGTAAGAACTGAATATATATGTGTTATAACTGAATATATATGTGTAAGAACTGAATATATATTTGTAAGAAATGAATATATATGCGTCAGATCGGAATATACATGCGTACGAACTGAATATATATGCGTCAGATCGGAATATATATGCGTAAGAACTGAATATATATGTATTAGAACTGAATATATATGTGTAAGAACTGAATATATATGCGTAAGAATGGAATATATATGCGTAAGAACGGAATATATATGCGTAAGAACGGAATATATATACGTAAGAACGGAATATATATGCGTAAGAATGGAATATATATGTGTAAGAACTGAATATATATGTGTAAGAACGGAATATATATCTGTAAGAACTGAATATATATGTGTAAGAACTGAATATATATACGTAATAACTGAATATATGCGTAAGAACTGAATATATATTTGTAAGAACTGAATATATATGTGTAAGAACTGAATATATATGTGTAAGAACTGAATATATATGTGTAAGAACTGAATATATATGCGTAAGAACGGAATATATATGTGTAAGAACTGAATATATATGCATAAGAATGTAATATATATGCGTAAGAACGGAATATATATGCGTAAGAACGGAATATATATGCGTAAGATCGGAATGTATATGCGTAAGAACTGAAGATATATGTGTAAGAACTGAATATATATGCGTAAGTACTGAATATATATGCGTAAGAACGGAATATATATGTGTAAGAACTGAATATATATGTGTACGAACTGAATATATATGCGTAAGAACGGAATATATATGCGTAAGAACTAAATATATATGCGTAAGAATGGAATATATATGCGTAAGAACGGAATATAGATGCGTAAGAAGGGAATATATATGCGTAAGATCGGAATATATATGCGTAAGAACGGAATATATATGCGTAAGAACTGAATATATATGTGTAAGAACTGAATATATATGCGTAAGAACAGAAAATATATGCGTAAGAACAGAATATAAATGCGTAAGAACTAAATATATATGCGTAAGAACGGAATATATATGCGTAAGACGGAATATATATGCGTAAGAACGGAATATATATGTGTAATAACTAAATATATGCGTAAGAACGGAATATATATGCGTAAGAACGGAATATATATGCATCAGAACGGAATATATATGCGTAAGAACGGAATATATATGCGTAAGAACGGAATATGTATGTATTAGAACTGAATATATATGTGTAAGAACGGAATATATGCGTTAGAATGGAATATATATGTGTAAGAAATAAATATATATGTGTAAGAACTGAATATATATGCGTAAGAATGGAATATATATGCGTAAGAACGGAATATATATCCGTAGGAACGGAATATATATGCGTAAGAACGGAATATATATGCGTAAGAACGGAATATATATGTGTAAGAACTGAATATATATGTGTAAGGACGGAATCTATATGCGTAAGAATGGAATATATATGTGTAAGAACTGATTATATATGTGTAAGAACTGAATATATATGTGTAAATGCTGAAGATATATGCGTAAGAACGGACTATATATGTGTAAGAACTGAATATATATGTGTAAGAACTGAATATATATGTGTAAGAACTGACAATATATGTGTAAGAACTGAAGATATATGCGTAAGATCGGAATATATATGCGTAAGAACTGAAAATATATGCGTAAGAACGGAATATATATGTGTAAGTACTGAATATATATGTGTAAGAACGTAATATATATGCGTAAGAATGGAATATATATGTGTAAGAACTGAATATATATGTGTAAGAACAGAATATATACGTGTAAGAACTGAATATATATGTGTAAGAACTGAATATATATGTGTAAGAACTGAATATATATTTGTAAGAACTGAATATATATGCGTAAGATCGGAATATATATGCATAAGAACTGAATATATATGCGTAAGATCGGAATATATATGCGTAAGAACTGAATATATATTTGTTAGAACTGAATATATATGTGTAAGAACTGAATATATATGCGTAAGAATGGAATATATATGCGTAAGAACGGAATATATATGCGTGAGAAAGGAATATATATGCGTAAGAACGGAATATATATGCGTAAGAATGGAATATATATGTGTAAGAACTGAATATATATGTGTAAGAACGGAATATATATCTGTAAGAACTGAATATATATGTGTAAGAACTGAATATATATGTGTTAGAACTGAATATATATGTGTAAGAACTGAATATATATGTGTAAGAACTGAAATTATATGCGTAAGAATGGAATATATATGCGTAAGAACGGAATATATATGCGTAAGAACGGAATATATATGCGTAAGAACGGAATATATATGCGTAAGAACGGAATATATATGTGTAAGAACTGAATATATATGTGTAAGGACGGAATATATATGAGTAAGAATGAAATATATATGTGTAAGAACTGAATATATATGTGTAAGAACGGAAAATATATCTGTAAGAACTGAATATATATGTGTAAGGACTGAATATATATGTGTTAGAACTGAATATATATGTGTAAGAACTGAATATATATGCGTAAGATCGGAATATATATGCGTAAGAACGGAATATATATGCGTAAGAAAGGAATATATGTGTGTAAGAACTGAATATATATGCGTAATAACTGAATATATGCGTAAGAACTGAATATATATGCGTAAGAACTAAATATATATGTGTAAGAACTGAATATATATGTGTAAAAACTGAATATATATGTTTAAGAACTGAATACATATGGTGTAAGAACTGAATATATATGTGTAAGAATTGAATATATATGTGTAAGAACAGAATATATATGCGTAAGAACGGAATATATATGTGTAAGAACTGAATATATATGCGTAAGAAAGGAATATATGTGTGTAAGAACTGAATATATATGCGTAATAACTGAATATATGCGTAAGAACTGAATATATATGCGTAAGAACTAAATATATATGTGTAAGAACTGAATATATATGTGTAAGAACTGAATATATATGTTTAAGAACTGAATACATATGGTGTAAGAACTGAATATATATGTGTAAGAACTGAATATATATGTGTAAGAACAGAATATATATGCGTAAGAACGGAATATATATGTGTAAGAACTGAATATATATGTTTAAGAACTGAATATATATGTGTAAGAACAGAATATATATGCGTAAGAACGGAATATATATGTGTAAGAACTGAATATATATGCGAAAGAACGGAATATATATGTAAAAGAACTGAATATATATGTGTACGAACTGAATATATATGCGTAAGAACGGAATATATATGCGTAAGAATGGAATATATACGCGTAAGAACGGAATATATATGCGTAAGAACGGAATATATATGTGTAAGAACTGAATATATATGCGTAAGATCGGAATATATATGCGTAAGAACGGAATATATATGCGTAAGAACGGAATATATATGTGTAAGAACTGAATATATATGCGTCAGATCGGAATATATATGCGTAAGAACTGAATATATATGCGTCAGATCGGAATATATATGCGTAAGAACTGAATATATATGTATTAGAACTGAATATATATGTGTAAGAACTGAATATATATGCGTAAGAATGGAATATATATGCGTAAGAACGGAATATATATGCGTAAGAACGGAATATATATGCGTAAGAACGGAATATATATGCGTAAGAATGGAATATATATGTGTAAGAACTGAATATATATGTGTAAGAACGGAATATATATCTGTAAGAACTGAATATATATGTGTAAGAACTGAATATATATACGTAATAACTGAATATATGCGTAAGAACTGAATATATATTTGTAAGAACTAAATATATATGTGTAAGAACTGAATATATATGTGTAAGAACTGAATATATATGTGTAAGAACTGAATATATATGCGTAAGAACGGAATATATATGTGTAAGAACTGAATATATATGCATAAGAATGTAATATATATGCGTAAGAACGAAATATATATGCGTAAGAACGGAATATATATGCGTAAGATCGGAATGTATATGCGTAAGAACTGAAGATATATGTGTAAGAACTGAATATATATGCGTAAGTACTGAATATATATGCGTAAGAACGGAATATATATGTGTAAGAACTGAATATATATGTGTACGAACTGAATATATATGCGTAAGAACGGAATATATATGCGTAAGAACTAAATATATATGCGTAAGAATGGAATATATATGCGTAAGAACGGAATATAGATGCGTAAGAAGGGAATATATATGCGTAAGATCGGAATATATATGCGTAAGAACGGAATATATATGCGTAAGAACTGAATATATATGTGTAAGAACTGAATATATATGCGTAAGAACAGAATATATATGCGTAAGAACAGAATATATATGCGTAAGAACTAAATATATATGCGTAAGAACGGAATATATATGCGTAAGACGGAATATATATGCGTAAGAACGGAATATATATGTGTAAGAACTAAATATATATGCATAAGAACGGAATATATATGCGTAAGAACGGAATATATATGCATCAGAACGGAATATATATGCGTAAGAACGGAATATATATGCGTAAGAACGGAATATGTATGTATTAGAACTGAATATATATGTGTAAGAACGGAATATATATGCGTAAGAATGGAATATATATGTGTAAGAAATAAATATATATGTGTAAGAACTGAATATATATGCGTAAGAATGGAATATATATGCGTAAGAACGGAATATATATCCGTAGGAACGGAATATATATGTGTAAGAACTGAATATATATGTGTAAGGACGGAATCTATATGCGTAAGAATGGAATATATATGTGTAAGAACTGAATATATATGTGTAAGAACTGAATATATATGTGTAAATGCTGAAGATATATGCGTAAGAACGGACTATATATGTGTAAGAACTGAATATATATGTGTAAGAACTGAATATATATGTGTAAGAACTGACAATATATGCGTAAGAACTGAAGATATATTCGTAAGATCGGAATATATATGCGTAAGAACTGAATATATATGCGTAAGAACGGAATATATATGTGTAAGAACTGAATATATATGTGTAAGGACGGAATCTATATGCGTAAGAATGGAATATATATGTGTAAGAACTGAATATATATGTGTAAGAACTGAATATATATGTGTAAATGCTGAAGATATATGCGTAAGAACGGACTATATATGTGTAAGAACTGAATATATATGTGTAAGAACTGAATATATATGTGTAAGAACTGACAATATATGCGTAAGAACTGAAGATATATTCGTAAGATCGGAATATATATGCGTAAGAACTGAATATATATGCGTAAGAACGGAATATATATGTGTAAGTACTGAATATATATGTGTAAGAACGTAATATATATGCGTAAGAATGGAATATATATGTGTAAGAACTGAATATATATGTGTAAGAACAGAATATATATGTGTAAGAACTGAATATATATGTGTAAGAACTGAATATATATGTGTAAGAACTGAATATATATTTGTAAGAACTGAATATATATGCGTAAGATCGGAATATATATGCATAAGAACTGAATATATATGCGTAAGATCGGAATATATATGCGTAAGAACTGAATATATATTTGTTAGAACTGAATATATATGTGTAAGAACTGAATATATATGCGTAAGAATGGAATTTATATGCGTAAGAACGGAATATATATGCGTACGAACGGAATATATATGCGTAAGAACGGAATATATATGCGTAAGAATGGAATATATATGTGTAAGAACTGAATATATATGTGTAAGAACGGAATATATATCTGTAAGAACTGAATATATATGTGTAAGAACTGAATATATATGTGTTAGAACTGAATATATATGTGTAAGTACTGAATATATATGTGTAAGAACTGAAATTATATGCGTAAGAATGGAATATATATGCGTAAGAACGGAATATATATGCGTAAGAACGGAATATATATGCGTAAGAACGGAATATATATGTGTAAGAACTGAATATATATGTGTAAGGACGGAATATATATGAGTAAGAATGGAATATATATGTGTAAGAACTGAATATATATGTGTAAAAACGGAAAATATATCTGTAAGAACTGAATATATATGTGTAAGGACTGAATATATATGTGTTAGAACTGAATATATATGTGTAAGAACTGAATATATATGCGTAAGATCGGAATATATATGCGTAAGAACGGAATATATATGCGTAAGAAAGGAATATATGTGTGTAAGAACTGAATATATATGCGTAATAACTGAATATATGCGTAAGAACTGAATATATATGCGTAAGAACTAAATATATATGTGTAAGAACTGAATATATATGTGTAAGAACTGAATATATATGTTTAAGAACTGAATACATATGGTGTAAGAACTGAATATATATGTGTAAGAATTGAATATATATGTGTAAGAACAGAATATATATGCGTAAGAACGGAATATATATGTGTAAGAACTGAATATATATGCGTAAGAAAGGAATATATGTGTGTAAGAACTGAATATATATGAGTAATAACTGAATATATGCGTAAGAACTGAAAATATATGCGTAAGAACTAAATATATATGTGTAAGAACTGAATATATATGTGTAAGAACTGAATATATATGTTTAAGAACTGAATACATATGGTGTAAGAACTGAATATATATGTGTAAGAACTGAATATATATGTGTAAGAACAGAATATATATGCGTAAGAACGGAATATATATGTGTAAGAACTGAATATATATGTGTACGAACTGAATATATATGCGTAAGAACGGAATATATATGCGTAAGAACGGAATATATACGCGTAAGAACGGAATATATATGCGTAAGAACGGAATATATATGTGTAAGAACTGAATATATATGCGTAAGATCGGAATATATATGCGTAAGAACTGAATATATATGCGTAAGAACTGAATATATATGCGTAAGAATTGAATATATATGTGTAAGAACTGAATATATATGCGTAAGAACGGAATATATATTCTTAAGAACTGAATATATATGTGTAAGAACTGAATATATATGTGTAAGAACTGAATATATATGTTTAAGAACTGAATATATATGTGTAAGAACTGACTATATATGTAAAAGAACTGAATATATATGTGTACGAACTGAATATATATGCGTAAGAACGGAATAAATATGCGTAAGAATGGAATATATACGCGTAAGAACGGAATATATATGCGTAAGAACGGAATATATATGTGTAAGAACTGAATATATATGTGTAAGAACTGAATATATATGCGTAAGAACTGAATATATATGCGTAAGAACTGAATATATATGCGTAAGAATTGAATATATATGTGTAAGAACTGAATATATATGCGTAAGAACGGAATATATATTCTTAAGAACTGAATATATATGTGTAAGAACTGAATATATATGTGTAAGAACTGAATATATATGTTTAAGAACTGAATATATATGTGTGAGAACTGACTATATATGCGTAAGAACGGAATATATATGTGTAAGAACTGAATATATATGCGTAAGAACGGAATATATAGGTGTAAGAACTAAATATATAGGTGTACGAACTGAATATATATGCGTAAGAACGGAATATATATGCATAAGAACTGAATATATATGCGTAAGAATGGAATATATATGCGTAAGAAAGGAATATATATGCGTAAGAACGGAATATATATGCGTAAGAACGGGAATATATATGCGTAAGAATGGAATATATATGTTTAAGAACTGAATATATATGCGTAAGAACTGAATTTATTGTATACTTTCATATTGTCCCGTTTAGTTTGCATTGAGCTAAGCGTGCAATATTCTACGATATTGCACGCATTCATATTGCACGGGAACTTTTGCTCGTGCTTGCTAAGAGCCGCGAAATAGAAATAAGGAACTACTTTCAAATAAAAATAACGGAATCCTTCCTATAGTATCAACAAAATAATACGTGTTTTTTTTTCAACCTTTTATCGCAAAAATTGATAAAATAACTGAAAAGGTCACTCACCCACTGTTTTTAACGTTATCGAATGGTAAACAAACTTTAGAAAATGGCTTGTTGTTTTTAATGACGTCATCCGACGTCGACGTCGTTTTCGCGCAAAATAATCATCCACACAAAATGAACTGAATGGCAAGATAGGAATTCCATCAAAAGCTATAGAAATAACACAAATACAATGAAATGTAATAGTCATACAATTAACATTGATCGAAAACAATATGAAAGTATACAATAAAAAGGTTATAGAATTTGTATGGCTAAATATTACTTGGAACTCGTTGTTTTGGCGCAGGACGACTCGCAAGCTCGTCGTCCTTTGCCAAAACAACTCGTTCCAAGGAATATTTAGCCATACAAATGCAATAACCTATAATATATGCGTAAGAACTGAATATATATGCGTAAGAACTAAATATATATGCGTAAGAACTGAATATATATGTGAAAGAACTGAATATATATGCGTAAGAACGGTATATATATGTGTAAGAACTGAATATATATGTGTAAGAACTGAATATATATGTTTAAGAACTGAATATATATGCGTAAGAACTGAATATATATGCGTAAGAACTGAATATATATGTGTAAGAACTGAATATATATGTGTAAGAACTGAATATATATGCGTAAGAATGGAATATATATGTGTAAAAACTGAATATATATGTGTAATAACTGAATATATATGTGTAAGTACGGAATATATATGCGTAAGAATGGAAAATATATGCGTAAGAACGGAATATATATGCGTAAGAACTGAATATATGCGTAAGAACTGAATATATATGTGTAAGAACTGAATATATATGTGTAAGAACTGAATATATATGTGTAAGAACTGAATATATATGTGTAAGAACTGAATATATGCTTAAGAACGGAATGTATATGCGTAAGAACGGAATATATATGCGTAAGAACGGAATATATATGCGTAAGAACGGAATATATATGGGTAAGAACTGAATATATATGTGTAAGTTCTGAATATATATGCGTCCGAACGGAATATACATGTGTAAGAACTGAATATATATGTGTAAGAACTGAATATATATGTGTAAGAAATGAATATATATGTGTAAGAACTGAATATATATGTAAGAACTGAATATATATGCGTAAGAACTGAATATATATGTGTAAGAACTGAATATATATGCGTAAGAACTGAATATATATGCGTAAGAACGGAATATATATGCGTCATAATAGAATATATATGTGTAAGTACTGATTTATATATGTGTAAAGAACTGAATATATATGTGTAAGAACTGAATATATATTTGTAAGAACTGAATATATATGTGTAAGAACTGAATATATATGTGTAAGAACGGAAAATATATGCGTAAGATCGCAATATATATGCGTAAGAACGAAATATATATGCGTAAGAACTGAATATATATGTGTAAGAACTGAATATATATTTGTTATAACTGAATATTTATGTGTAAGAACTGAATATATATGCGTAAGAACTGAATATATATGTGTAAGAACTGAATATATATGTGTAAGAACTGAATATATATGTGTAAGAAAGGAAAATATATGCGTAAGATCGCAATATATATGCGTATGAACGAAATATATATGTGTAAGAACTGAATATATATTTGTTATAACTGAATATATATGTGTAAGAACTGAATATATATGCGTAAGAACTGAATATATATGTGTAAGAACTGAATATATATGTGTAAGAACTGAATATATATGCGTAAGAACGGAATATATATGTGTAAGAACTTAATATATATGTGTAAGAACGGAATATATATGTGTAAGAACTGAATATATACTGTGTAAAGAACGGAATATATATGTGTAAGAACTGAATATATATGAGTAAGAACTGATTAATTTTGCGTAAGATCGGAATATATATGCGTAAGAACAGAATATATATGCGTAAGAACTGAAGATATATGTGTAAGAACTGAATATATATGCGTAAGAACTGAATATATATGTGTAAGAACTGAATATATATGCGTAGGAACTGAATATATGCGTAACAACTGAATATATATGCGTAAGAACGGAATATATATTTGTAAGAACTGAAATATATATGTGTAAGAACTGAATATATGTAAGAACTAAATATATATGTGTAAGAACTGAATATATATGTGTAAGAACTGAATATATATATGTGTAAGAACTAAATATATATGTGTAAGAACTGAATATATATTTGTAAGAACTGAATTATATATATGTATATGTGTAAGAACTGAATATATATGTGTAAGAACTGAATATATATGTGTAAGACTGAATATATATGAGTAAGAACTGTAAGAACTGAATATATATGTGTAAGAACTGAATATATATGTGTAAGAAACTGAATATATATGAGTAAGAACTGAATTATATGTGTAAGAACTGAGTATATATGTGTAAGAACTGAATATATATGCGTAATAACGGAATATATATGTGTAAGAAGTGAATATATATGCGTAAGAACGGAATATATATGCGTAAGAACGGAATATATATGCGTAAGAAAGGAATCTATATGCGTAAGAACGGAATATATATGCGTAAGAACGGAATATATATGCGTAAGAACTGAATATATATGTGTAAGAACTGAATATACATGTGTAAGAACTGAATATATATGCGTAAGATCGGAATATATATGCGTAAGAGCGGAATATATATGCGTAAGAACGGAATATATATGTGTAAGAACTGAATATATATGTGTAAGAACGGAATATATATGCCTAAGGAACTTGAATATATATGCGTAAGACGGAATATATATGTGCAAGAACTAAATATATATGTGTAAGAACGGAATATATATGCGTAATAACGGAATATATATGTGTAAGTACTGAATATATATGTGTACGAACTGAATATATATGCGTAAAGAACGGAATATATATGCGTAAGAACTGAATATATATGTGTAAGAACTGAATATATATGTGTTAGAAATGAATATATATTTGTAAGAACTGAATATAATTGTGTAAGAACTGAATATATATGCGTAAAACGGAATATATACGTGTAGAAGACTGAATATATATATGTAAGAACTGAACATATATATGTGTAAGAACTGAATTACTATATGCGTAAGATCGGAATATATATGCGTAAGAACGGAATATATATGCGTAAGAATCTGAATATATATGTGTAAGAACGGAATATATATGCGTAAGAACTGAATATATATGTTTAAGAACTGAATATATATGCGTAAGAACGGAATATATATGTGTAATAACTGAATATATATGCGTAAGAACTGAATATATATGTGTAAGAACTGAATATATATGTGTAAGAACTGAATATATATGAGTAAGAACTGTAAGAACTGAATATATATGTGTAAGAACTGAATATATATGTGTAAGAACTGAATATATATGAGTAAGAACTGAATATATATGTGTAAGAACTGAGTATATATGTGTAAGAACTGAATATATATGCGTAATAACGGAATATATATGTGTAAGAAGTGAATATATATGCGTAAGAACGGAATATATATGCGTAAGAACGGAATATATATGCGTAAGAACGGAATCTATATGCGTAAGAACGGAATATATATGCGTAAGAACGGAATATATATGCGTAAGAACTGAATATATATGTGTAAGAACTGAATATACATGTGTAAGAACTGAATATATATGCGTAAGATCGGAATATATATGCGTAAGAGCGGAATATATATGCGTAAGAACGGAATATATATGTGTAAGAACTGAATATATATGTGTAAGAACGGAATATATATGCCTAAGAACTGAATATATATGCGTAAGAACGGAATATATATGTGCAAGAACTAAATATATATGTGTAAGAACGGAATATATATGCGTAATAACGGAATATATATGTGTAAGTACTGAATATATATGTGTACGAACTGAATATATATGCGTAAGAACGGAATATATATGCGTAAGAACTGAATATATATGTGTAAGAACTGAATATATATGTGTTAGAAATGAATATATATTTGTAAGAACTGAATATAATTGTGTAAGAACTGAATATATATGCGTAAAAACGGAATATATACGTGTAAGAACTGAATATATATATGTAAGAACTGAACATATATATGTGTAAGAACTGAATATATATGCGTAAGATCGGAATATATATGCGTAAGAACGGAATATATATGCGTAAGAACTGAATATATATGTGTAAGAACGGAATATATATGCGTAAGAACTGAATATATATGTTTAAGAACTGAATATATATGCGTAAGAACGGAATATATATGTGTAATAACTGAATATATATGCGTAAGAACTGAATATATATGCGTAAGAACTGAATATATATGCGTAAGTACTAAATATATATGTGTAAGAATTGAATATATATGCGTAAGAACGGAATATATATGCTTAAGAACTCAATATATATGTGTAAGAACTGAATATATATGTGTAAGAACTGAATATATATGTGTAAGAACTGAATATATATGTGTAAGAACTGAATATATATGTGTAAGAACTGAATATATATGCGTAAGAACGGATTATATATGTTTAAGAACTGAATATATATGCGTAAGAACGGAATATATAGGTGTACGAACTGAATATATATGCGTAAGAACTGAATATATATGCATAAGAACTGAATATATATGCGTAAGAATGGAATATATATGCGTAAGAACGGAATATACATGTGTAAGAACTGAATATATATGTGTAAGAACTGAATATATATATGTAAGAACTGAATATGTATGCGTAAGAACGGAATATATATGCTTAAAAAATCAATATATATGTGTAAGAACTGAATAAATATGTGTAAGAACTGAATATATACGTTTAAGAACTGAATATATATGTGTAAGAACTGAATATATATGTGTAAGAACTGAATATATATGTTTAAGAACTGAATATATATGTGTAAGAACTGAATATATATGTGTAAGAACTGAATATATAGGTGTACGAACTGAACATATATGCGTAAGAACGGAATTTATATGCGTAAGAACTGAATATATATGCGTAAGAACTGAATATGTATGTGTAAGAACTAAATATATATGTGTTAGAACTGAATATATATGCGTAAGAACGGAATATAAATGCGTAAGAACTGAATATATGCGTAAGAACTGAATATATGAGTAAGAATGGAATATATATGCGTAAGAACGGAATATATATGCGTAAGAACGGAATATATATGTGTAAGAACTGAATAAATATGTGTAAGAACTGAATATATATGCGTAAGAACGGAATATAAATGCGTAAGAACTGAATATATGCATAAGAACTGAATATATGCGTAAGAACGGAATATATATGCGTAAGAACGGAATATATATGCGTAAGAATGGAATATATATGGGTAAGAACAGAATATATATGTGTAAGAACTGAATATATATGCGTAAGAACGGAATATATATATGTAAGAACTGAATATGTATGCGTAAGAACTGAATATATATGCGTAAGAACTGAATATATATGCGTAAGAACTGAATATGTATGCGTAAGAACTGAATATATATGCTTAAAAACTCAATATATATGTGTAAGACCTGAATATATATGTGTAATAACTGAATATATATGTTTAAGAACTGAATATATATGTGTAAGAACTGAATATATATGCGTAAGAACGGAATATATATATGTAAGAACTGAATATATATGTGTAAGAACTGAATATATATGTGTAAGAATTGAATATATAGGTGTACGAACTGAATATATATGCGTAAGAACTGAATATATATGCGTAAGAACTGAATATATATGCGTAAGAACGGAATATATATGCATAAGAACTGAATATATATGTGTTAGAACTGAATATATATGTGTAAGAACTGAATATATATGTGTGAGAACTGAATATATATGCGTAAGAATGAAATATATATGCGTAAGAACGGAATATATATGCGTAAGAACGGAATATATATGCGTTAGAACGGAATATATATGTGTAAGAACTGAATATATATGTGTAAGTACCGAATATATATGTGTAAGAATGGAATATATATGTTTAAGAACTAAATATATATGTGTAAGAACGGAATATATATCTGTAAGAACTGAATATATATGTGTAAGAACTGAATATATATGTGTTAGAACTGAATATATGTGTAAGAACTGAATATTTATGCGTAAGAACGGAATATATATGCGTAAGAACGGAATATATATGCCTAAGAACGGAATATAATTGTAAGAACTGAAAATATATGTGTAAGAACTGAAAATATAAGTGTAAGAACTGAATATATATCTGTAAGGACTGAATATATATGCGTAAGAATGGAATATATATGCGTAAGAACGGAATAATATATGCGTAAGAACGGACTATATATGTGTAAGAACTGAATATATATGTGTAAGAACTGAATATATATGTGTAAGAAACGAATATATATGTGTAAGAACTGACAATATATGTGTAAGAACTGAAGATATATGCGTGAGAACTGAAATTATATGCGTAAGAATGGAATATATATGCGTAAGAATGGAATATATATGTGTAAGAACTGAATATATTTTTGTAAGAACAGAATATATATGTGTAAGAACTGAATATATATGTGTTATAACTGAATATATATGTGTAAGAACTGAATATATATTTGTAAGAAATGAATATATATGCGTAAGATCGGAATATATATGCGTAAGAACTGAATATATATGCGTCAGATCGGAATATATATGCGTAAGAACTGAATATATATGTATTAGAACTGAATATATATGTGTAAGAACTGAATATATATGCGTAAGAATGGAATATATATGTGTAAGAACTGAATATATATGTGTAAGAACTGAATATATATGTGTAAGAACTGACAATATATGTGTAAGAACTGAAGATATATGCGTAAAATCGGAATATATATGCGTAAGAACTGAATATATATGCGTAAGAACGGAATATATATGTGTAAGAACTGAATATATATGTGTAAGAACGTAATATATATGCGTAAGAATGGAATATATATGTGTAAGAACTGAATATATTTTTGTAAGAACAGAATATATATGTGTAAGAACTGAATATATATGTGTTATAACTGAATATATATGTGTAAGAACTGAATATATATTTGTAAGAAATGAATATATATGCGTCAGATCGGAATATACATGCGTACGAACTGAATATATATGCGTCAGATCGGAATATATATGCGTAAGAACTGAATATATATGTATTAGAACTGAATATATATGTGTAAGAACTGAATATATATGCGTAAGAATGGAATATATATGCGTAAGAACGGAATATATATGCGTAAGAACGGAATATATATACGTAAGAACGGAATATATATGCGTAAGAATGGAATATATATGTGTAAGAACTGAATATATATGTGTAAGAACGGAATATATATCTGTAAGAACTGAATATATATGTGTAAGAACTGAATATATATACGTAATAACTGAATATATGCGTAAGAACTGAATATATATTTGTAAGAACTGAATATATATGTGTAAGAACTGAATATATATGTGTAAGAACTGAATATATATGTGTAAGAACTGAATATATATGCGTAAGAACGGAATATATATGTGTAAGAACTGAATATATATGCATAAGAATGTAATATATATGCGTAAGAACGGAATATATATGCGTAAGAACGGAATATATATGCGTAAGATCGGAATGTATATGCGTAAGAACTGAAGATATATGTGTAAGAACTGAATATATATGCGTAAGTACTGAATATATATGCGTAAGAACGGAATATATATGTGTAAGAACTGAATATATATGTGTACGAACTGAATATATATGCGTAAGAACGGAATATATATGCGTAAGAACTAAATATATATGCGTAAGAATGGAATATATATGCGTAAGAACGGAATATAGATGCGTAAGAAGGGAATATATATGCGTAAGATCGGAATATATATGCGTAAGAACGGAATATATATGCGTAAGAACTGAATATATATGTGTAAGAACTGAATATATATGCGTAAGAACAGAAAATATATGCGTAAGAACAGAATATAAATGCGTAAGAACTAAATATATATGCGTAAGAACGGAATATATATGCGTAAGACGGAATATATATGCGTAAGAACGGAATATATATGTGTAATAACTAAATATATGCGTAAGAACGGAATATATATGCGTAAGAACGGAATATATATGCATCAGAACGGAATATATATGCGTAAGAACGGAATATATATGCGTAAGAACGGAATATGTATGTATTAGAACTGAATATATATGTGTAAGAACGGAATATATGCGTTAGAATGGAATATATATGTGTAAGAAATAAATATATATGTGTAAGAACTGAATATATATGCGTAAGAATGGAATATATATGCGTAAGAACGGAATATATATCCGTAGGAACGGAATATATATGCGTAAGAACGGAATATATATGCGTAAGAACGGAATATATATGTGTAAGAACTGAATATATATGTGTAAGGACGGAATCTATATGCGTAAGAATGGAATATATATGTGTAAGAACTGAATATATATGTGTAAGAACTGAATATATATGTGTAAATGCTGAAGATATATGCGTAAGAACGGACTATATATGTGTAAGAACTGAATATATATGTGTAAGAACTGAATATATATGTGTAAGAACTGACAATATATGTGTAAGAACTGAAGATATATGCGTAAGATCGGAATATATATGCGTAAGAACTGAAAATATATGCGTAAGAACGGAATATATATGTGTAAGTACTGAATATATATGTGTAAGAACGTAATATATATGCGTAAGAATGGAATATATATGTGTAAGAACTGAATATATATGTGTAAGAACAGAATATATACGTGTAAGAACTGAATATATATGTGTAAGAACTGAATATATATGTGTAAGAACTGAATATATATTTGTAAGAACTGAATATATATGCGTAAGATCGGAATATATATGCATAAGAACTGAATATATATGCGTAAGATCGGAATATATATGCGTAAGAACTGAATATATATTTGTTAGAACTGAATATATATGTGTAAGAACTGAATATATATGCGTAAGAATGGAATATATATGCGTAAGAACGGAATATATATGCGTGAGAAAGGAATATATATGCGTAAGAACGGAATATATATGCGTAAGAATGGAATATATATGTGTAAGAACTGAATATATATGTGTAAGAACGGAATATATATCTGTAAGAACTGAATATATATGTGTAAGAACTGAATATATATGTGTTAGAACTGAATATATATGTGTAAGAACTGAATATATATGTGTAAGAACTGAAATTATATGCGTAAGAATGGAATATATATGCGTAAGAACGGAATATATATGCGTAAGAACGGAATATATATGCGTAAGAACGGAATATATATGCGTAAGAACGGAATATATATGTGTAAGAACTGAATATATATGTGTAAGGACGGAATATATATGAGTAAGAATGAAATATATATGTGTAAGAACTGAATATATATGTGTAAGAACGGAAAATATATCTGTAAGAACTGAATATATATGTGTAAGGACTGAATATATATGTGTTAGAACTGAATATATATGTGTAAGAACTGAATATATATGCGTAAGATCGGAATATATATGCGTAAGAACGGAATATATATGCGTAAGAAAGGAATATATGTGTGTAAGAACTGAATATATATGCGTAATAACTGAATATATGCGTAAGAACTGAATATATATGCGTAAGAACTAAATATATATGTGTAAGAACTGAATATATATGTGTAAAAACTGAATATATATGTTTAAGAACTGAATACATATGGTGTAAGAACTGAATATATATGTGTAAGAATTGAATATATATGTGTAAGAACAGAATATATATGCGTAAGAACGGAATATATATGTGTAAGAACTGAATATATATGCGTAAGAAAGGAATATATGTGTGTAAGAACTGAATATATATGCGTAATAACTGAATATATGCGTAAGAACTGAATATATATGCGTAAGAACTAAATATATATGTGTAAGAACTGAATATATATGTGTAAGAACTGAATATATATGTTTAAGAACTGAATACATATGGTGTAAGAACTGAATATATATGTGTAAGAACTGAATATATATGTGTAAGAACAGAATATATATGCGTAAGAACGGAATATATATGTGTAAGAACTGAATATATATGTTTAAGAACTGAATATATATGTGTAAGAACAGAATATATATGCGTAAGAACGGAATATATATGTGTAAGAACTGAATATATATGCGAAAGAACGGAATATATATGTAAAAGAACTGAATATATATGTGTACGAACTGAATATATATGCGTAAGAACGGAATATATATGCGTAAGAATGGAATATATACGCGTAAGAACGGAATATATATGCGTAAGAACGGAATATATATGTGTAAGAACTGAATATATATGCGTAAGATCGGAATATATATGCGTAAGAACGGAATATATATGCGTAAGAACGGAATATATATGTGTAAGAACTGAATATATATGCGTCAGATCGGAATATATATGCGTAAGAACTGAATATATATGCGTCAGATCGGAATATATATGCGTAAGAACTGAATATATATGTATTAGAACTGAATATATATGTGTAAGAACTGAATATATATGCGTAAGAATGGAATATATATGCGTAAGAACGGAATATATATGCGTAAGAACGGAATATATATGCGTAAGAACGGAATATATATGCGTAAGAATGGAATATATATGTGTAAGAACTGAATATATATGTGTAAGAACGGAATATATATCTGTAAGAACTGAATATATATGTGTAAGAACTGAATATATATACGTAATAACTGAATATATGCGTAAGAACTGAATATATATTTGTAAGAACTAAATATATATGTGTAAGAACTGAATATATATGTGTAAGAACTGAATATATATGTGTAAGAACTGAATATATATGCGTAAGAACGGAATATATATGTGTAAGAACTGAATATATATGCATAAGAATGTAATATATATGCGTAAGAACGAAATATATATGCGTAAGAACGGAATATATATGCGTAAGATCGGAATGTATATGCGTAAGAACTGAAGATATATGTGTAAGAACTGAATATATATGCGTAAGTACTGAATATATATGCGTAAGAACGGAATATATATGTGTAAGAACTGAATATATATGTGTACGAACTGAATATATATGCGTAAGAACGGAATATATATGCGTAAGAACTAAATATATATGCGTAAGAATGGAATATATATGCGTAAGAACGGAATATAGATGCGTAAGAAGGGAATATATATGCGTAAGATCGGAATATATATGCGTAAGAACGGAATATATATGCGTAAGAACTGAATATATATGTGTAAGAACTGAATATATATGCGTAAGAACAGAATATATATGCGTAAGAACAGAATATATATGCGTAAGAACTAAATATATATGCGTAAGAACGGAATATATATGCGTAAGACGGAATATATATGCGTAAGAACGGAATATATATGTGTAAGAACTAAATATATATGCATAAGAACGGAATATATATGCGTAAGAACGGAATATATATGCATCAGAACGGAATATATATGCGTAAGAACGGAATATATATGCGTAAGAACGGAATATGTATGTATTAGAACTGAATATATATGTGTAAGAACGGAATATATATGCGTAAGAATGGAATATATATGTGTAAGAAATAAATATATATGTGTAAGAACTGAATATATATGCGTAAGAATGGAATATATATGCGTAAGAACGGAATATATATCCGTAGGAACGGAATATATATGTGTAAGAACTGAATATATATGTGTAAGGACGGAATCTATATGCGTAAGAATGGAATATATATGTGTAAGAACTGAATATATATGTGTAAGAACTGAATATATATGTGTAAATGCTGAAGATATATGCGTAAGAACGGACTATATATGTGTAAGAACTGAATATATATGTGTAAGAACTGAATATATATGTGTAAGAACTGACAATATATGCGTAAGAACTGAAGATATATTCGTAAGATCGGAATATATATGCGTAAGAACTGAATATATATGCGTAAGAACGGAATATATATGTGTAAGAACTGAATATATATGTGTAAGGACGGAATCTATATGCGTAAGAATGGAATATATATGTGTAAGAACTGAATATATATGTGTAAGAACTGAATATATATGTGTAAATGCTGAAGATATATGCGTAAGAACGGACTATATATGTGTAAGAACTGAATATATATGTGTAAGAACTGAATATATATGTGTAAGAACTGACAATATATGCGTAAGAACTGAAGATATATTCGTAAGATCGGAATATATATGCGTAAGAACTGAATATATATGCGTAAGAACGGAATATATATGTGTAAGTACTGAATATATATGTGTAAGAACGTAATATATATGCGTAAGAATGGAATATATATGTGTAAGAACTGAATATATATGTGTAAGAACAGAATATATATGTGTAAGAACTGAATATATATGTGTAAGAACTGAATATATATGTGTAAGAACTGAATATATATTTGTAAGAACTGAATATATATGCGTAAGATCGGAATATATATGCATAAGAACTGAATATATATGCGTAAGATCGGAATATATATGCGTAAGAACTGAATATATATTTGTTAGAACTGAATATATATGTGTAAGAACTGAATATATATGCGTAAGAATGGAATTTATATGCGTAAGAACGGAATATATATGCGTACGAACGGAATATATATGCGTAAGAACGGAATATATATGCGTAAGAATGGAATATATATGTGTAAGAACTGAATATATATGTGTAAGAACGGAATATATATCTGTAAGAACTGAATATATATGTGTAAGAACTGAATATATATGTGTTAGAACTGAATATATATGTGTAAGTACTGAATATATATGTGTAAGAACTGAAATTATATGCGTAAGAATGGAATATATATGCGTAAGAACGGAATATATATGCGTAAGAACGGAATATATATGCGTAAGAACGGAATATATATGTGTAAGAACTGAATATATATGTGTAAGGACGGAATATATATGAGTAAGAATGGAATATATATGTGTAAGAACTGAATATATATGTGTAAAAACGGAAAATATATCTGTAAGAACTGAATATATATGTGTAAGGACTGAATATATATGTGTTAGAACTGAATATATATGTGTAAGAACTGAATATATATGCGTAAGATCGGAATATATATGCGTAAGAACGGAATATATATGCGTAAGAAAGGAATATATGTGTGTAAGAACTGAATATATATGCGTAATAACTGAATATATGCGTAAGAACTGAATATATATGCGTAAGAACTAAATATATATGTGTAAGAACTGAATATATATGTGTAAGAACTGAATATATATGTTTAAGAACTGAATACATATGGTGTAAGAACTGAATATATATGTGTAAGAATTGAATATATATGTGTAAGAACAGAATATATATGCGTAAGAACGGAATATATATGTGTAAGAACTGAATATATATGCGTAAGAAAGGAATATATGTGTGTAAGAACTGAATATATATGAGTAATAACTGAATATATGCGTAAGAACTGAAAATATATGCGTAAGAACTAAATATATATGTGTAAGAACTGAATATATATGTGTAAGAACTGAATATATATGTTTAAGAACTGAATACATATGGTGTAAGAACTGAATATATATGTGTAAGAACTGAATATATATGTGTAAGAACAGAATATATATGCGTAAGAACGGAATATATATGTGTAAGAACTGAATATATATGTGTACGAACTGAATATATATGCGTAAGAACGGAATATATATGCGTAAGAACGGAATATATACGCGTAAGAACGGAATATATATGCGTAAGAACGGAATATATATGTGTAAGAACTGAATATATATGCGTAAGATCGGAATATATATGCGTAAGAACTGAATATATATGCGTAAGAACTGAATATATATGCGTAAGAATTGAATATATATGTGTAAGAACTGAATATATATGCGTAAGAACGGAATATATATTCTTAAGAACTGAATATATATGTGTAAGAACTGAATATATATGTGTAAGAACTGAATATATATGTTTAAGAACTGAATATATATGTGTAAGAACTGACTATATATGTAAAAGAACTGAATATATATGTGTACGAACTGAATATATATGCGTAAGAACGGAATAAATATGCGTAAGAATGGAATATATACGCGTAAGAACGGAATATATATGCGTAAGAACGGAATATATATGTGTAAGAACTGAATATATATGTGTAAGAACTGAATATATATGCGTAAGAACTGAATATATATGCGTAAGAACTGAATATATATGCGTAAGAATTGAATATATATGTGTAAGAACTGAATATATATGCGTAAGAACGGAATATATATTCTTAAGAACTGAATATATATGTGTAAGAACTGAATATATATGTGTAAGAACTGAATATATATGTTTAAGAACTGAATATATATGTGTGAGAACTGACTATATATGCGTAAGAACGGAATATATATGTGTAAGAACTGAATATATATGCGTAAGAACGGAATATATAGGTGTAAGAACTAAATATATAGGTGTACGAACTGAATATATATGCGTAAGAACGGAATATATATGCATAAGAACTGAATATATATGCGTAAGAATGGAATATATATGCGTAAGAAAGGAATATATATGCGTAAGAACGGAATATATATGCGTAAGAACGGGAATATATATGCGTAAGAATGGAATATATATGTTTAAGAACTGAATATATATGCGTAAGAACTGAATTTATTGTATACTTTCATATTGTCCCGTTTAGTTTGCATTGAGCTAAGCGTGCAATATTCTACGATATTGCACGCATTCATATTGCACGGGAACTTTTGCTCGTGCTTGCTAAGAGCCGCGAAATAGAAATAAGGAACTACTTTCAAATAAAAATAACGGAATCCTTCCTATAGTATCAACAAAATAATACGTGTTTTTTTTTCAACCTTTTATCGCAAAAATTGATAAAATAACTGAAAAGGTCACTCACCCACTGTTTTTAACGTTATCGAATGGTAAACAAACTTTAGAAAATGGCTTGTTGTTTTTAATGACGTCATCCGACGTCGACGTCGTTTTCGCGCAAAATAATCATCCACACAAAATGAACTGAATGGCAAGATAGGAATTCCATCAAAAGCTATAGAAATAACACAAATACAATGAAATGTAATAGTCATACAATTAACATTGATCGAAAACAATATGAAAGTATACAATAAAAAGGTTATAGAATTTGTATGGCTAAATATTACTTGGAACTCGTTGTTTTGGCGCAGGACGACTCGCAAGCTCGTCGTCCTTTGCCAAAACAACTCGTTCCAAGGAATATTTAGCCATACAAATGCAATAACCTATAATATATGCGTAAGAACTGAATATATATGCGTAAGAACTAAATATATATGCGTAAGAACTGAATATATATGTGAAAGAACTGAATATATATGCGTAAGAACGGTATATATATGTGTAAGAACTGAATATATATGTGTAAGAACTGAATATATATGTTTAAGAACTGAATATATATGCGTAAGAACTGAATATATATGCGTAAGAACTGAATATATATGTGTAAGAACTGAATATATATGTGTAAGAACTGAATATATATGCGTAAGAATGGAATATATATGTGTAAAAACTGAATATATATGTGTAATAACTGAATATATATGTGTAAGTACGGAATATATATGCGTAAGAATGGAAAATATATGCGTAAGAACGGAATATATATGCGTAAGAACTGAATATATGCGTAAGAACTGAATATATATGTGTAAGAACTGAATATATATGTGTAAGAACTGAATATATATGTGTAAGAACTGAATATATATGTGTAAGAACTGAATATATGCTTAAGAACGGAATGTATATGCGTAAGAACGGAATATATATGCGTAAGAACGGAATATATATGCGTAAGAACGGAATATATATGGGTAAGAACTGAATATATATGTGTAAGTTCTGAATATATATGCGTCCGAACGGAATATACATGTGTAAGAACTGAATATATATGTGTAAGAACTGAATATATATGTGTAAGAAATGAATATATATGTGTAAGAACTGAATATATATGTAAGAACTGAATATATATGCGTAAGAACTGAATATATATGTGTAAGAACTGAATATATATGCGTAAGAACTGAATATATATGCGTAAGAACGGAATATATATGCGTCATAATAGAATATATATGTGTAAGTACTGATTTATATATGTGTAAAGAACTGAATATATATGTGTAAGAACTGAATATATATTTGTAAGAACTGAATATATATGTGTAAGAACTGAATATATATGTGTAAGAACGGAAAATATATGCGTAAGATCGCAATATATATGCGTAAGAACGAAATATATATGCGTAAGAACTGAATATATATGTGTAAGAACTGAATATATATTTGTTATAACTGAATATTTATGTGTAAGAACTGAATATATATGCGTAAGAACTGAATATATATGTGTAAGAACTGAATATATATGTGTAAGAACTGAATATATATGTGTAAGAAAGGAAAATATATGCGTAAGATCGCAATATATATGCGTATGAACGAAATATATATGTGTAAGAACTGAATATATATTTGTTATAACTGAATATATATGTGTAAGAACTGAATATATATGCGTAAGAACTGAATATATATGTGTAAGAACTGAATATATATGTGTAAGAACTGAATATATATGCGTAAGAACGGAATATATATGTGTAAGAACTTAATATATATGTGTAAGAACGGAATATATATGTGTAAGAACTGAATATATACTGTGTAAAGAACGGAATATATATGTGTAAGAACTGAATATATATGAGTAAGAACTGATTAATTTTGCGTAAGATCGGAATATATATGCGTAAGAACAGAATATATATGCGTAAGAACTGAAGATATATGTGTAAGAACTGAATATATATGCGTAAGAACTGAATATATATGTGTAAGAACTGAATATATATGCGTAGGAACTGAATATATGCGTAACAACTGAATATATATGCGTAAGAACGGAATATATATTTGTAAGAACTGAAATATATATGTGTAAGAACTGAATATATGTAAGAACTAAATATATATGTGTAAGAACTGAATATATATGTGTAAGAACTGAATATATATATGTGTAAGAACTAAATATATATGTGTAAGAACTGAATATATATTTGTAAGAACTGAATTATATATATGTATATGTGTAAGAACTGAATATATATGTGTAAGAACTGAATATATATGTGTAAGACTGAATATATATGAGTAAGAACTGTAAGAACTGAATATATATGTGTAAGAACTGAATATATATGTGTAAGAAACTGAATATATATGAGTAAGAACTGAATTATATGTGTAAGAACTGAGTATATATGTGTAAGAACTGAATATATATGCGTAATAACGGAATATATATGTGTAAGAAGTGAATATATATGCGTAAGAACGGAATATATATGCGTAAGAACGGAATATATATGCGTAAGAAAGGAATCTATATGCGTAAGAACGGAATATATATGCGTAAGAACGGAATATATATGCGTAAGAACTGAATATATATGTGTAAGAACTGAATATACATGTGTAAGAACTGAATATATATGCGTAAGATCGGAATATATATGCGTAAGAGCGGAATATATATGCGTAAGAACGGAATATATATGTGTAAGAACTGAATATATATGTGTAAGAACGGAATATATATGCCTAAGGAACTTGAATATATATGCGTAAGACGGAATATATATGTGCAAGAACTAAATATATATGTGTAAGAACGGAATATATATGCGTAATAACGGAATATATATGTGTAAGTACTGAATATATATGTGTACGAACTGAATATATATGCGTAAAGAACGGAATATATATGCGTAAGAACTGAATATATATGTGTAAGAACTGAATATATATGTGTTAGAAATGAATATATATTTGTAAGAACTGAATATAATTGTGTAAGAACTGAATATATATGCGTAAAACGGAATATATACGTGTAGAAGACTGAATATATATATGTAAGAACTGAACATATATATGTGTAAGAACTGAATTACTATATGCGTAAGATCGGAATATATATGCGTAAGAACGGAATATATATGCGTAAGAATCTGAATATATATGTGTAAGAACGGAATATATATGCGTAAGAACTGAATATATATGTTTAAGAACTGAATATATATGCGTAAGAACGGAATATATATGTGTAATAACTGAATATATATGCGTAAGAACTGAATATATATGTGTAAGAACTGAATATATATGTGTAAGAACTGAATATATATGAGTAAGAACTGTAAGAACTGAATATATATGTGTAAGAACTGAATATATATGTGTAAGAACTGAATATATATGAGTAAGAACTGAATATATATGTGTAAGAACTGAGTATATATGTGTAAGAACTGAATATATATGCGTAATAACGGAATATATATGTGTAAGAAGTGAATATATATGCGTAAGAACGGAATATATATGCGTAAGAACGGAATATATATGCGTAAGAACGGAATCTATATGCGTAAGAACGGAATATATATGCGTAAGAACGGAATATATATGCGTAAGAACTGAATATATATGTGTAAGAACTGAATATACATGTGTAAGAACTGAATATATATGCGTAAGATCGGAATATATATGCGTAAGAGCGGAATATATATGCGTAAGAACGGAATATATATGTGTAAGAACTGAATATATATGTGTAAGAACGGAATATATATGCCTAAGAACTGAATATATATGCGTAAGAACGGAATATATATGTGCAAGAACTAAATATATATGTGTAAGAACGGAATATATATGCGTAATAACGGAATATATATGTGTAAGTACTGAATATATATGTGTACGAACTGAATATATATGCGTAAGAACGGAATATATATGCGTAAGAACTGAATATATATGTGTAAGAACTGAATATATATGTGTTAGAAATGAATATATATTTGTAAGAACTGAATATAATTGTGTAAGAACTGAATATATATGCGTAAAAACGGAATATATACGTGTAAGAACTGAATATATATATGTAAGAACTGAACATATATATGTGTAAGAACTGAATATATATGCGTAAGATCGGAATATATATGCGTAAGAACGGAATATATATGCGTAAGAACTGAATATATATGTGTAAGAACGGAATATATATGCGTAAGAACTGAATATATATGTTTAAGAACTGAATATATATGCGTAAGAACGGAATATATATGTGTAATAACTGAATATATATGCGTAAGAACTGAATATATATGCGTAAGAACTGAATATATATGCGTAAGTACTAAATATATATGTGTAAGAATTGAATATATATGCGTAAGAACGGAATATATATGCTTAAGAACTCAATATATATGTGTAAGAACTGAATATATATGTGTAAGAACTGAATATATATGTGTAAGAACTGAATATATATGTGTAAGAACTGAATATATATGTGTAAGAACTGAATATATATGCGTAAGAACGGATTATATATGTTTAAGAACTGAATATATATGCGTAAGAACGGAATATATAGGTGTACGAACTGAATATATATGCGTAAGAACTGAATATATATGCATAAGAACTGAATATATATGCGTAAGAATGGAATATATATGCGTAAGAACGGAATATACATGTGTAAGAACTGAATATATATGTGTAAGAACTGAATATATATATGTAAGAACTGAATATGTATGCGTAAGAACGGAATATATATGCTTAAAAAATCAATATATATGTGTAAGAACTGAATAAATATGTGTAAGAACTGAATATATACGTTTAAGAACTGAATATATATGTGTAAGAACTGAATATATATGTGTAAGAACTGAATATATATGTTTAAGAACTGAATATATATGTGTAAGAACTGAATATATATGTGTAAGAACTGAATATATAGGTGTACGAACTGAACATATATGCGTAAGAACGGAATTTATATGCGTAAGAACTGAATATATATGCGTAAGAACTGAATATGTATGTGTAAGAACTAAATATATATGTGTTAGAACTGAATATATATGCGTAAGAACGGAATATAAATGCGTAAGAACTGAATATATGCGTAAGAACTGAATATATGAGTAAGAATGGAATATATATGCGTAAGAACGGAATATATATGCGTAAGAACGGAATATATATGTGTAAGAACTGAATAAATATGTGTAAGAACTGAATATATATGCGTAAGAACGGAATATAAATGCGTAAGAACTGAATATATGCATAAGAACTGAATATATGCGTAAGAACGGAATATATATGCGTAAGAACGGAATATATATGCGTAAGAATGGAATATATATGGGTAAGAACAGAATATATATGTGTAAGAACTGAATATATATGCGTAAGAACGGAATATATATATGTAAGAACTGAATATGTATGCGTAAGAACTGAATATATATGCGTAAGAACTGAATATATATGCGTAAGAACTGAATATGTATGCGTAAGAACTGAATATATATGCTTAAAAACTCAATATATATGTGTAAGACCTGAATATATATGTGTAATAACTGAATATATATGTTTAAGAACTGAATATATATGTGTAAGAACTGAATATATATGCGTAAGAACGGAATATATATATGTAAGAACTGAATATATATGTGTAAGAACTGAATATATATGTGTAAGAATTGAATATATAGGTGTACGAACTGAATATATATGCGTAAGAACTGAATATATATGCGTAAGAACTGAATATATATGCGTAAGAACTGAATATGTATGTGTAGGAACTAAATATATATGTGTAAGAACTGAATATATATGCGTAAGAACGGAATATAAATGCGTAAGAACTGAATATATGCGTAAGAACTGAATATATGCGTAAGAACGGAATATATAAGCGTAAGAACGGAATATATATGCGTAAGAACGGAATATATATGCGTAAGAACGGAATATATATGGGTAAGAACTGAATATATATGTGTAAGAACTGAATATATATGTGTAAGAACTGAATATATATGCGTAAGAACGGATTATATATGTGTAAGAACTGAATATATATGCGTAAGAACGGAATATATATGTGTAAGAACTGAATATATAGGTGTACGAACTGAATATATATGAGTAAGAACGGAATATATATGCATAAGAACTGAATATATATGCGTAAGAATGGAATATATATGCGTAAGAACGGAATATATATGCGTAAGAACGGAATATATATGGGTAAGAACTGAATATATATGTGTAAGAACTGAATATATATGTGTAAGAACTGAATATATATGTGTAAGAACTGAATATATATGTGTAAGAACTGAATATATATGTGTAAGTACTGAATATATATGCGTAAGAACGGAATATACATGTGTAAGAACTGAATATATATGTGTAAGAACTGAATATATATGTGTAAGAATTGAATATATATGTGTAAGAACTGAATATATATGTGTAAGAACTGAATATATATGCGTAAGAACTGAATATATATGTGTAAGAACTGAATATATGTGTAAGAAATGAATATATATTTGTAAGAACTGAATATATATGTGTAAGAACTGAATATATATGCGTAAGAACGGAATATATACGTGTAAGAACTGAATATATGAGTAAGAACGGAATATATATGTGTAAGAACTGAATATATATGCGTAAGAACTGAATATATATGCGTAAGAACTGAATATATATGCGTAAGAATTGAATATATATGTGTAAGAACTGAATATATAAGCGTAAGAACGGAATATATATTCTTAAGAACTGAATATATATGTGTAAGAACTGAATATATATGTGTAAGAACTGAATATATATGTTTAAGAACTGAATATATATGTGTAAGAACTGAATATATATGCGTAAGAACGGAATATATATGTGTAAGAACTGAATATATATGCGTAAGCACAATATATATGTGTAAGAACTGAATATATAGGTGTACGAACTGAAAATATATGCGTAAGAACGGAATATATATGCATAAGAACTGAATATATATGCGTAAGAATGGAATATATATGCGTAAGAACGGAATATATATGCGTAAGAACGGAATATATATGCGTAAGAACGGAATATATATGCGTAAGAATGGAATATATATGTGTAAGAACTGAATATATATGCGTAAGAACTGAATATATATGCGTAAGAACTAAATATATATGCGTAAGAACTGAATATATATGTGAAAGAACTGAATATATATGCGTAAGAACGGAATATATATGCTTAAGAACTGAATATATATGTGTAAGAACTGAATATATATGTGTAAGAACTGAATATATATGTTTAAGAACTGAATATATATGTGTAAGAACTAAATATATATGCGTAAGAACGGAATATATATGTGTAAGAACTGAATATATATGCGTAAGAACGGAATATATATGTGTAAAAACTGAATATATATGTGTAATAACTGAATATATATGTGTAAGTACGGAATATATATGCGTAAGAATGGAAAATATATGCGTAAGAACGGAATATATATGCGTAAGAACTGAATATATATGCGTAAGAACTGAATATATATGTGTAAGAACTGAATATATATGTGTAAGAACTGAATATATATGTGTAAGAACTGAATATATATGTGTAAGAACTGAATATATGCGTAAGAACTGAATACATGCTTAAAAACGGAATGTATATGCGTAAGAACGGAATATATATGTGTAAGAACTGAATATATATATGTAAGAACTGAATATATATGCGTAAGAACTGAATATATATGTGTAAGAACTGAATATATGTGTAAGAAATGAATATATATTTGTAAGAACTGAATATATATGTGTAAGAACTGAATATATATGCGTAAGAACGGAATATATACGTGTAAGAACTGAATATATGAGTAAGAACGGAATATATATGTGTAAGAACTGAATATATATGCGTAAGAACTGAATATATATGCGTAAGAACTGAATATATATGCGTAAGAATTGAATATATATGTGTAAGAACTGAATATATATGCGTGAGAACGGAATATATATTCTTAAGAACTGAATATATATGTGTAAGAACTGAATATATATGTGTAAGAACTGAATATATATGTTTAAGAACTGAATATATATGTGTACGAACTGAATATATATGCGTAAGAACGGAATATATATGTGTAAGAACTGAATATATATGCGTAAGAACGGAATATATATGTGTAAGAACTGAATATATAGGTGTACGAACTGAAAATATATGCGTAAGAACGGAATATATATGCATAAGAACTGAATATATATGCGTAAGAATGGAATATATATGCGTAAGAACGGAATATATATGCGTAAGAACGGAATATATATGCGTAAGAACGGAATATATATGCGTAAGAATGGAATATATATGTGTAAGAACTAAATATATATGCGTAAGAACTGAATATATATGCGTAAGAACTAAATATATATGCGTAAGAACTGAATATATATGTGAAAAAACTGAATATATATGCGTAAGAACGGAATATATATGCTTAAGAACTGAATATATATGTGTAAGAACTGAATATATATGTGTAAGAACTGAATATATATGTTTAAGAACTGAATATATATGTGTAAGAACTAAATATATATGCGTAAGAACGGAATATATATGTGTAAGAACTGAATATATATGCGTAAGAACGGAATATATATGTGTAAAAACTGAATATATATGTGTAATAACTGAATGTATATGTGTAAGTACGGAATATATATGCGTAAGAATGGAAAATATATGCGTAAGAACGGAATATATATGCGTAAGAACTGAATATATATGCGTAAGAACTGAATATATATGTGTAAGAACTGAATATATATGTGTAAGAACTGAATATATATGTGTAAGAACTGAATATATATGTGTAAGAACTGAATATATGCGTAAGAACTGAATATATGCTTAAGAACGGAATGTATATGCGTAAGAACGGAATATATATGCGTAAGAACGGAATATATATGCGTAAGAACGGAATATATATGGGTAAGAACTGAATATATATGTGTAAGTTCTGAATATATATGTGTCCGAACGGAATATACATGTGTAAGAACTGAATATATTTGTGTAAAAACTGAATATATATGTGTAAGAAATGAATATATATGTGTAAGAACTGAATATATATGTAAGAACTGAATATATATGCGTAAGAACGGAATATATATGGGTAAGAACAGAATATATATGTGTAAGAACTGAATATATATGCGTAAGAACGGAATATATATATGTAAGAACTGAAAATATATGCGTACGAACTGAATATATATGCGTAAGAACTGAATATATATGCGTAAGAACTTAATATGTATGCGTAAGAACTGAATATATATGCTTAAAAACTCAATATATATGTGTAAGAACTGAATATATATGTGTAAGAACTGAATATATATGTGTAAGAACTGAATATATATGCGTAAGAACTGAATATATATATGTAAGAACTGAATATATATGTGTAAGAACTGAATATATATGTGTAAGAATTGAATATATAGGTGTACGAACTGAATATATATGCGTAAGAACTGAATATATATGCGTAAGAACAGAATATATATGCGTAAGAACTGAATATGTATGTGTAAAAACTAAATATATATGTGTAAGAACTGAATATATATGCGTAAGAACGGAATATAAATGCGTAAGAACTGAATATATGCGTAAGAACTGAATATATGCGTAAGAACGGAATATATATGCGTAAGATCGGATTATATATGCGTAAGAACGGAATATATATGCGTAAGAACGGAATATATATGGGTAAGAACTGAATATATATGTGTAAGAACTGAATATATATGTGTATGAACTGAATATATATGCGTAAGAACGGATTATATATGTGTAAGAACTGAATATATATGCGTAAGAACGGAATATATATGTGTAAGAACTGAATATATAGGTGTACGAACTGAATATATATGAGTAAGAACGGAATATATATGCATAAGAACTGAATATATATGCGTAAGAATGGAATATATATGCGTAAGAACGGAATATATATGCGTAAGAACGGAATATATATGGGTAAGAACTGAATATATATGTGTAAGAACTGAATATATATGTGTAAGAACTGAATATATATGTGTAAGAACTGAATATATATGTGTAAGAACTGAATATATATGTGTAAGAACTGAATATATATGCGTAAGAACGGAATATACATGTGTAAGAACTGAATATATATGTGTAAGAACTGAATATATATGTGTAAGAATTGAATATATATGTGTAAGAACTGAATATATATGTGTAAGAACTGAATATATATGCGTAAGAACTGAATATATATGTGTAAGAACTGAATATATATGTGTAAGAAATGAATATATATTTGTAAGAACTGAATATATATGTGTAAGAACTGAATATATATGCGTAAGAACGGAATATATACGTGTAAGAACTGAATATATGAGTAAAAACGGAATATATATGTGTAAGAACTGAATATATATGCGTAAGAACTGAATATATATGCGTAAGAACTGAATATATATGCGTAAGGATGGAATATATATGCGTAAGAACGGAATATATATGCGTAAGAACGGAATATATATGCGTAAGAACGGAATATATATGCGTAAGAACGGAATATATATGCGTAAGAACGGAATATATATGCGTAAGAATGGAATATATATGTGTAAGAACTGAATATATATGCGTAAGAACTGAATATATATGCGTAAGAACTAAATATATATGCGTAAGAACTGAATATATATGTGAAAGAACTGAATATATATGCGTAAGAACGGAATATATATCTGTAAGAACTGAATATATATGTGTAAGGACTGAATATATATGTGTTAGAACTGAATATATATGTGTAAGAACTGAATATATATGCGTAAGATCGGAATATATATGCGTAAGAACGTAATATATATGCGTAAGAAAGGAATATATGTGTGTAAGAACTGAATATATATGCGTAATAACTGAATATATGCGTAAGAACTGAATATATATGCGTAAGAACTAAATATATATGTGTAAGAACTGAATATATATGTGTAAGAACTGAATATACATGTATATGTTTAAGAACTGAATACATATGGTGTAAGAACTGAATATATATGTGTAAGAACTGAATATATGTGTGTAAGAACTGAATATATATGCGTAATAACTGAATATATGCGTAAGAACTGAATATATATGCGTAAGAACTAAATATATATGTGTAAGAACTGAATATATATGTGTAAGAACTGAATATACATGTATATGTTTAAGAACTGAATACATATGGTGTAAGAACTGAATATATATGTGTAAGAACTGAATATATATGTGTAAGAACTGAATATATATGTTTAAAAACTGAATATATATGTGTAAGAACAGAATATATATGCGTAAGAACGGAATATATATGTGTAAGAACTGAATATATATGCGAAAGAACGGAATATATATGTAAAAGAACTGAATATATATGTGTACGAACTGAATATATATGTGTAAGAACGGAATATATATGCGTAAGAACTGAATATATATGCGTAAGAATGGAATATATAAGCGTAAGAACGGAATATATATGCGTAAGAACGGAATATATATGTGTAAGAACTGAATATATATGCGTAAGATTGGAATATATTTGCGTAAGAACGGAATATATATGCGTAAGAACGGAATATATATGTGTAAGAACTGAATATATATGCGTAAAAACTGAATATATATGCGTAAGAACTGAATATATATGTGTCAGAACTGAATATATATGTGTAAGAACTGAATATATATGTGTAAGAACTGAATATATATGGTGTAAGAACTGAATATATATGTGTAAGAACTGAATATATATGTGTAAGAACTGAATATATATGTTTAAGAACTGAATATATATGTGTAAGAACTGAATATATATGCGTAAGAACGGAATATTTATGTGTAAGAACTGAATATATATGCGTAAGAACGGAATATATATGTAAAAGAACTGAATATATATGTGTACGAACTGAATATATATGCGTAAGAACGGAATATATATGCGTAAGAACTGAATATATATGCGTAAGGATGGAATATATATGCGTAAGAACGGAATATATATGCGTAAGAACGGAATATATATGTGTAAGAACTGAATATATAAGCGTAAGAATGGAATATATATGCGTAAGAACGGAATATATATGCGTAAGAATGGAATATATATGCGTAAGAACGGAATATATATGCGTAAGAACGGAATATATATGCGTAAGAACTAAATATATATGCGTAAGAACGGAATATATATGCGTAAGAACGGAATATATATGCGTAAGAACGGAATATGTATGCGTAAGAACGGAATATATATGTATTAGAACTGAATATATATGTGTAAGAAGGGAATATATATTTGTAAGAACTGAATATATATGTGTATGAACTGAATATATATGTGTAAGAACTGAATATATATGTGTAAGAACTGAATATATATGTGTAAGAACTGAATATATATGTGTGAGAAATGAATATATATGCGTAAGAACGGAATATATATGTATTAGAACTGAATATATATGTGTAAGAACGGAATATATATGTTTAAAAACTGAATATATATGTGTAAATACTGAAGATATATGCGTAAGAACGGAATATATATGTGTAAGAACTGAATATATATGTGTAAGAACTGAATATATATGTAAGAACTGAATATATAAGTGTAAGAACTGAATATATATGTGTAAGAACTGACAATATATGTGTAAGAACTGAAGATATATGAGTAAGATCGGAATATATATGCGTAAGAACGGAATATATATGCGTAAGAACGGAATATATATGTGTAAGAACTGAATATATATGTGTAAGAACTGAATATATATGTGTAAGAACTGAATATATATGCGTAAGAACGGAATATATATTTGTAAGAACTGAATATATATGTGTATGAACTGAATATATATGTGTAAGAACTGAATATTTATGTGTAAGAACTGAATATATATGAGTAAGAACGGAATATATATGAGTAAGAACTAAATATATATGCGTAAGAACGGAATATATATGCGTAAGAACGGAATATATATGCGTAAGAACGGAATATATATGCGTAAGAACGGAATATATATGTGTAAGAACTGAATATATGTGTAAGAACTGAATATGTACGTGTAAGAACTGAATATATATGTGTAAGAACTGAATATATATTTGTAAGAACTGAATATATATGTGTAAGAACTGCATATATATGCGTAAGAACGGAATATATATGAGTAAGAACTGAATATATGTGTAAGAACTGAATATATGCTTATGAACGGAATATATATGCGTAAGAACGGAATATATATGCGTAAGAACGGAATATATATGGGTAAAAACTGAATATATATGTGTAAGAACTGAATATATATGTGTAAGAACTGAATATATATGAGTAAGAACAGAATATATATGTGTTAGAACTGAATATATATGTGTAAGAACGGAATATATATGCGTAAGAATGGAATATATATGTGTAAGAACTGAATATATATGTGTAAGAACTGAATATATATGTATTAGAACTGAATATATATGTGTAAGAACTGAAAATATATGCGTAAAAATGGAATATATATGTGTAAGAAATAAATATATATATATTAGAACTGAATATATATGTGTAAGAACTGAATATATATGTGTAAATACTGAATATTAATGCGTAAGAACGGAATATATATATGCGTAAGAACGGAATATATATGTGTAAGAACTGAATATATATGTATAAGAACGTAATATATATGTGTTAGAACTGAATATATATATGTAAAAACTGAATATATATGTGTAAGAACTGAATATATATGAGTAAGAACGGAATATATATGCGTAAGAACGGAATATATATGTGTAAGAACTGAATATATATGCGTAAGAACGGAATATATATTCTTAAGAACTGAATATATATGTGTAAGAACTGAATATATATGTGTAAGAACTGAATATATATGTTTAAGAACTGAATATATATGTGTAAGAACTGAATATATATGCGTAAGAACGGAATATATATGTGTAAGAACTGAATATATATGCGTAAGAACGGAATATATATGTGTAAGAACTGAATATATAGGTGTACGAACTGAAAATATATGCGTAAGAACGGAATATATATGCATAAGAACTGAATATATATGCGTAAGAATGGAATATATATGCGTAAGAACGGAATATATATGCGTAAGAACGGAATATATATGCGTAAGAACGGAATATATATGCGTAAGAATGGAATATATATGTGTAAGAACTGAATATATATGCGTAAGAACTGAATATATATGCGTAAGAACTAAATATATATGCGTAAGAACTGAATATATATGTGAAAGAACTGAATATATATGCGTAAGAACGGAATATATATGCTTAAGAACTGAATATATATGTGTAAGAACTGAATATATATGTGTAAGAACTGCATATATATGCGTAAGAACGGAATATATATGCGTAAGAACTGAATATATGTGTAAGAACTGAATATATGCTTATGAACGGAATATATATGCGTAAGAACGGAATATATATGCGTAAGAACGGAATATATATGGGTAAAAACTGAATATATATGTGTAAGAACTGAATATATATGTGTAAGAACTGAATATATATGAGTAAGAACAGAATATATATGTGTTAGAACTGAATATATATGTGTAAGAACGGAATATATATGCGTAAGAATGGAATATATATGTGTAAGAACTGAATATATATGTGTAAGAACTGAATATATATGTATTAGAACTGAATATATATGTGTAAGAACTGAAAATATATGCGTAAAAATGGAATATATATGTGTAAGAAATAAATATATATATATAAGAACTGAATATATATGTGTAAGAACTGAATATATATGTGTAAATACTGAATATATATGCGTAAGAACGGAATATATATGCGTAAGAACGGAATATATATGTGTAAGAACTGAATATATATGTATAAGAACGTAATATATATGTGTTAGAACTGAATATATATATGTAAAAACTGAATATATATGTGTAAGAACGGAATATATATGCGTAAGAACGGATTATATATGTGTAAGAACTTAATATATATGTGTAAGAACTGAATATATATGTATTAGAACTGAATATATATGTGTAAGAAGGGAATATATATGCGTAAGAATGGAATATATATGTGTACGAAATAAATATATATGTGTAAGAACTGAATATATATGTGTAAGAACTGAATATATATGTGTAAATACTGAATATATATGCTTAAGAACGGAATATATATGCGTAAGAACGGAATATATATGCGTAAGAACGGAATATATATGTGTAAGAACTGAATATATATGCGTAAGAACGGAATATATATGCGTAAGAACGGAATATATATGCCTAAGAACGGAATATATATGTGTAAGAACTAGAACTGAATATATATGTGTAAGAACTGAATATATATGTGTAAGAACTGAATATATATGTGTAAGAACTGAATATATATGTGTAAGAACTGAATATATATGTGTAAGAACTGAATATATATGTGTAAAAACTGAATATATATGTGTAAGAACTGAATATATATGCGTAAGAACGGAATATATATGTGTAAGAACTGAATATATATGCGTAAGAACGGAATATATATGCGTAAGAACGGAATATATATGCGTAAGAACGGAATATATATGTGTAAGAAATGAATATATATGTGTAAGAACTGAATATATATGTGTAAGAACTGAATATATATGCGTAAGAACGGAATATATATGCGTAAGAACGGAATATATATGTGTAAGAACTGAATATATATGCGTAAGAACGGAATATATATGCGTAAGAACGGAATATATATGCCTAAGAACGGAATACATATTTGTAAGAACAGAATATATATGTGTAAGAACTGAATATATATGTGTAAGAACTGAATATATATGTGTAAGAACTGAATATATATGCGTGAGAACGGAATATGTATGCCTAAGAACTGAATATATATGCGTAAGAACGGAATATATATGCGTAAGAACTGAATATATATGCCTAAGAATGGAATATATATGCGTAAGAACGGAATATATATTCCTAAGAACGGAAAATATATGCGTAAGAACGGAATATATATGCGTAAGAACGGAATATATATGTGTAAGAACTGAATATATATGTGTAAGAACTAAATATATATGTGTAAGAACTGAATATATATGTGTAAGAACTGAATATATATGTGTAAGAACTGAATATATATGTGTAAGATCTGAATATATATGTGTAAGAACTGAATATATATGTGTAAGAACTGAGTATATATGTGTAAGAACTGAATACCTATGCGTAAGAACGGAATATATATGTGTAAGAACTGAATATATATGCGTAAGAACGGAATATATATGCGTAAGAACGGAATATATATGCGTAAGAACAGAATCTATATGCGTAAGAACGGAATATAGATGCGTAAGAACGGAATATATATGCTTAAGAACGGAATATATTTGTAAGAACTGAATATATATGTGTAAGAACTGAATATATATGTTAAGAACTGAATATATATGTGTAAGAACTGAATATATATGCGTAAGAACGGAATATATATGCCTAAGAACTGAATATATATGCGGAAGAACTGAATATATATGTGTAAGAACGGAATATATATGCGTAAGAACGGAATATATATGCGTAAGGACGGAATATATGCGTAAGAACGGAATATATATGCGTAAGAACGGAATATATATGCGTAAGAACGGAATATATATGCGTAAGGACGGAATATATATGTGTAAGAACTGAATATATATGTGTAAGAACGGAATATATATGCGTAAGAACGGAATATATATTTGTCAGAACTGAATATATATGTGTAAGAACTGAATATATATGTGTAAGAACGGAATATATATGTGTAAGAACTGAATATATATGCGTAAGAACGGAATATATATGCCTAAGAACTGAATATATATGCGTTAGAACGGAATATATATGTGCAAGAACTAAATATATATGTGTAAGAACGGAATATATATAAGTAAGAACGGAATATATATGCGTAAGGACGGAATATATGCGTAAGAACGGAATATATATGCGTCAGAACGGAATATATATGCGTAAGAACGGAATATATATGCGTAAGGACGGAATATATTTGTGTAAGAACTGATTATATATGTGTAAGAACTGAATATATATTTGTAAGAACTGAATATATATATGTGTAAGCACTGAATATATATGTGTAAGAACTGAATATATATGTGTAATAACTGAATTTATTGTATACTTTCATATTGTCCCGTTTAGTTTGCATTGAGCTAAGCGTGCAATATTCTACGATATTGCACGCATTCATATTGCACGGGAACTTTTGCTCGTGCTTGCTAAGAGCCGCGAAATAGAAATAAGGAACTACTTTCAAATAAAAAAAACGGAATCCTTCCTATAGTGTCAACAAAATAATACGTTTTTTTTTTCAACCTTTTATGGCAAATATTGATAAAATAACTGAAATGGTCACTCACCCACTGTTTTTAACGTTATCGAATGGTAAACAAACTTTAGAAAATGGCTTGTTGTTTTTAATGACGTCATCCGACGTCGACGTCGTTTTCGCGCAAAATAAGCATCCACACAAAATGAAACTGAATGGTAAGATAGGAATTCCATCAAAAGCTATAAAAATAACACAAATACAATGAAAAGTAATAGTCATACAATTAACATTGATCGAAAACAATATGAAAGTATACAATGAAAAGGTTATTGAATTTGTATGGCTAAATATTACTTGGAACTCGTTGTTTTGGCGCAGGACGACTCGCAAGCTCGTCGTCCTTTGCCAAAACAACTCGTTCCAAGTAATATTTAGCCATACAAATGCAATAACCTATAATATATGCGTAAGAACTGAATATATATGTGTAAGAACTGAATATATATGTGTTAGAACTGAATATATATGTGTAAGAACTGAATATATATGCGTAAGAATGGAATATATATGCGTAAGAACGGAATATATATGCGTAAGAACGGAATATATATGCGTAAGAACGGAATATATATGCGTTAGAACGGAATATATATGTGTAAGAACTGAATATATATGTGTAAGGACGGAATATATATGCATAAGAATGGAATATATATCGGTAAGAACTGAATATATATGTGTAAGAACGGAATATATATCTGTAAGAATTGAATATATATGTGTAAGAACTGAATATATATGTATAAGAACTGAATATATATGAGTAAGAACGGAATATATATGCGTAAGAACTAAATATATACGCGTAGAACGGAATATATATGCGTAAGAACGGAATATATTTGCGTAAGAACGGAATATATATGCGTAAGAACGGAATATATATGTATTAGAACTGAATATATATGTGTAAGAACTGACAATATATGTGTAAGAACTGAAGATATATGCGTAAGATCGGAATATATATGTGTAAGAACGGAATATATATGCGTAAAAACGGAATATATATGCGTAAGAACGGAATATATATGTGTAAGAACTGAATATATATGTGTAAGAACGCAATATATATGTGTAAGAACTGAATATATATGTGTAAGAACTGAATATACATGCGTAAGAACGGAATATATATGTGTAAGAACTGAATATATATGCGTAAGAACGGAATATATATGCGTAAGAACGGAATATATATGCGTAAGAACGGAATATATATGCGTAAGAACGGAATATATATTTATAAGAACTGAATATATATGTGTAAGAACGGAATATATATTTGTAAGAACAGAATATATATGTGTAAGAACTGAATATATATGTGTAAGAACTGAATATATATGTGTAAGAACTGAATATATATGCGTGAGAACGGAATATGTATGCCTAAGAACTGAATATATATGCGTAAGAACGGAATATATATGCGTAAGAACTGAATATATATGCGTAAGAATGGAATATATATGCGTAAGAACGGAATATATATGCGTAAGAACGGAAAATATATGCGTAAGAACGGAATATATATGCGTAAGAACGGAATATATATGTGTAAGAACTGAATATATATGTGTAAGAACTAAATATATATGTGTAAGAACTGAATATATATGTGTAAGAACTGAATATATATGTGTAAGAACTGAATATATATGTGTAAGATCTGAATATATATGTGTAAGAACTGAATATATATGTGTAAGAACTGAGTATATATGTGTAAGAACTGAATACCTATGCGTAAGAACGGAATATATATGTGTAAGAACTGAATATATGCGTAGGAACGGAATATATATGCGTAAAAACGGAATATATATGCGTAAGTACAGAATCTATATGCGTAAGAACGGAATATAGATGCGTAAGAACGGAATATATATGCTTAAGAACGGAATATATATTTGTAAGAACTGAATATATATGTGTAAGAACTGAATATATATGTGCAAGAACTAAATATATATGTGTAAGAACGGAATATATATAAGTAAGAACGGAATATATATGCGTAAGAACGGAATATATATGCGTAAGAACGGAATATATATGCGTAAGGACGGAATATATGCGTAAGAACGGAATATATATGCGTAAGAACGGAATATATATGCGTAAGAACGGTTTATATATGCGTAAGGACGGAATATATATGTGTAAGAACTGAATATATATGTGTAAGAACTGAATATATATGCGTAAGAACGGAATATATATTTGTCAGAACTGAATATATATGTGTAAGAACTGAATATATATGTGTAAGAACGGAATATATATGTGTAAGAACTGAATATATATGCGTAAGAACGGAATATATATGCCTAAGAACTGAATATATATGCGTAAGAACGGAATATATATGTGCAAGAACTAAATATATATGTATAAGAACGGAATATATATAAGTAAGAACGGAATATATATGCGTAAGGACGGAATATATGCGTAAGAACGGAATATATATGCGTCAGAACGGAATATATATGCGTAAGATCGGAATATATATGCGTAAGGACGGAATATATTTGTGTAAGAACTGATTATATATGTGTAAGAACTGAATATATATTTGTAAGAACTGAATATATATATGTGTAAGCACTTAATGTATATGTGTAAGAACTGAATATATATGTGTAATAACTGAATATATATGCGTAAGAACTGAATATATATGTGTAAGAACTGAATATATATGTGTTAGAACTGAATATATATATGTAAGAACTGAATATATATGTGTAAGAACTGAATATATATGTGTAAGAACTGAATATATATGTGTAAGAACTGAATATATATGCGTGAGAACGGAATATGTATGCCTAAGAACTGAATATATATGCGTAAGAACGGAATATATATGCGTAAGAACTGAATATATATGCGTAAGAATGGAATATATATGCGTAAGAACGGAATATATATGCGTAAGAACGGAAAATATATGCGTAAGAACGGAATATATATGCGTAAGAACGGAATATATATGTGTAAGAACTGAATATATATGTGTAAGAACTAAATATATATGTGTAAGAACTGAATATATATGTGTAAGAACTGAATATATATGTGTAAGAACTGAATATATATGTGTAAGATCTGAATATATATGTGTAAGAACTGAATATATATGTGTAAGAACTGAGTATATATGTGTAAGAACTGAATACCTATGCGTAAGAACGGAATATATATGTGTAAGAACTGAATATATGCGTAGGAACGGAATATATATGCGTAAGATCGGAATATATATGCGTAAGTACAGAATCTATATGCGTAAGAACGGAATATAGATGCGTAAGAACGGAATATATATGCTTAAGAACGGAATATATATTTGTAAGAACTGAATATATATGTGTAAGAACTGAATATATATGTGCAAGAACTAAATATATATGTGTAAGAACGGAATATATATAAGTAAGAACGGAATATATATGCGTAAGAACGGAATATATATGCGTAAGAACGGAATATATATGCGTAAGGACGGAATATATGCGTAAGAACGGAATATATATGCGTAAGAACGGAATATATATGCGTAAGAACGGTTTATATATGCGTAAGGACGGAATATATATGTGTAAGAACTGAATATATATGTGTAAGAACTGAATATATATGCGTAAGAACGGAATATATATTTGTCAGAACTGAATATATATGTGTAAGAACTGAATATATATGTGTAAGAACGGAATATATATGTGTAAGAACTGAATATATATGCGTAAGAACGGAATATATATGCCTAAGAACTGAATATATATGCGTAAGAACGGAATATATATGTGCAAGAACTAAATATATATGTATAAGAACGGAATATATATAAGTAAGAACGGAATATATATGCGTAAGGACGGAATATATGCGTAAGAACGGAATATATATGCGTCAGAACGGAATATATATGCGTAAGATCGGAATATATATGCGTAAGGACGGAATATATTTGTGTAAGAACTGATTATATATGTGTAAGAACTGAATATATATTTGTAAGAACTGAATATATATATGTGTAAGCACTTAATGTATATGTGTAAGAACTGAATATATATGTGTAATAACTGAATATATATGCGTAAGAACTGAATATATATGTGTAAGAACTGAATATATATGTGTTAGAACTGAATATATATGTGTAAGAACTGAATATATATGTGTAAGAACTGAATATATATGCGTAAGAATGGAATATATATGCGTAAGAACGGAATATATATGCGTAAGAACGGAATATATATGCGTAAGAACGGAATATATATGCGTTAGAACGGAATATATATGTGTAAGAACTGAACATATATGTGTAAGACGGAATATATATGCATAAGAATGGAATATATATCGGTAAGAACTGAATATATATGTGTAAGAACGGAATATATATCTGTAAGAATTGAATATATATGTGTAAGAACTGAATATATATGTATAAGAACTGAATATATATGAGTAAGAACGGAATATATATGCGTAAGAACTAAATATATACGGGTAAGAACGGAATATATATGCGTAAGAACGGAATATATTTGCGTAAGAACGGAATATATATGCGTAAGAACGGAATATATATGTATTAGAACTGAATATATATGTGTAAGAACTGACAATATATGTGTAAGAACTGAAGATATATGCGTAAGATCGGAATATATATGCGTAAGAACGGAATATATATGCGTAAAAACGGAATATATATGCGTAAGAACGGAATATATATGTGTAAGAACTGAATATATATGTGTAAGAACGCAATATATATGTGTAAGAACTGAATATATATGTGTAAGAACTGAATATATATGTGTAAGAACGAAACATATATGTGTAAGAACTGAATATATATGTGTAAGAACTGAATATATATGTGTACGAACTGAATATATATGCGTAAGAACGGAATATATATGCGTAAGAACTAAATATATATGTATAAGAACTGAATATATATGTGTAAGAACTGAATATATATGTGTAAGAACTAAATATATATGCGTGAGCTTGGAATATATATGCGTAAGAACGGAATATATATGCGTAAGAACTGAATATATATGTGTAAGAATGGAATATATATGCGTAAGAACGGAATATATATGCGTAAGAACTAAATATATATGCGTAAGAACGGAATATATATGCCTAAGAACGGAATATATATGCGTAAGAACGGAATATATATGTGTAAGAACTGAATATATATGTGTAAGAACGGAATATATATGTGTAAGAACGAAATATATATGTGTAAGAAATGAATATATATGTGTAAGAACTGAATATATGTATAAGAACTGAATATATATGAGTAAGAACGGAATATTTATGCGTAAGAACTAAATATATATGCGTAAGAACGGAATATATATGCGTAAGAACGGAATATATATGCGTAAGAACGGAATATATATGCGTAAGAACGGAATATATATCTATTAGAACTGAATATATATGTGTAAAAACGGAATATATATGTGTAAGAACTGAATATATATGTATAAGAACTGAATATATATGAGTAAGAACGGAATATATGTGCGTAAGAGCTAAATATATATGCGTAAGAACCGAATATATATGCGTAAGAACGGAATACATAGGCGTAAGAACGGAATATATATGCGTAAGAACGGAATATATATGTATTAGAACTGAATATATATGTGTAAGAACTGACAATATATGTGTAAGAACTGAAGATATATGCGTAAGAACGGAATATATATGCGTAAGAACGGAATATATATGCGTAAGAACGGAATATATATGTGTAAGAACTGAATATATATGTGTAAGAACGGAATATATATGTGTAAGAACGGAATATATATGTGTAAGAACGGAATATATATGTGTAAGAACTGACAATATATGTGTAAGAACTGAAGATATATGCGTAAGATCGGAATATATATGCGTAAGAACGGAATATATATGCGTAAGAACGGAATATATATGCGTACGAACGGAATATATATGTGTAAGAACTGAATATATATGTGTAAAAACGGAATATATGTGTGTAGGAACTGAATATATATGTGTAAGAACTGAATATATATGTGTAAGAACTGAATATATATGTGTAAGAACGGAATATATATGTGTAAGAACTGACAATATATGTGTAAGAACTGAAGATATATGCGTAAGATCGGAATATATATGCGTAAGAACGGAATATATATGCGTAAGAACGGAATATATATGTGTAAGAACTGAATATATATGTGTAAGAACGAAATATATATGTGTAAGAACTGAATATATATGTGTAAGAACTGAATATATATGTGTAAGAACTGAATATATATGTGTAAGAACTGAATATATATGCGTAAGAAAGGAATATATATGCGTAAGAACGGAATATATATGCGTAAGAACGGAATATATATGTGTAAGAACTGAATATATATGTGTAAGGACGGAATATATATGCGTAAGTATGGAATATATATGTGTAAGAACTGAATATATATGTGTAAGAACGGAATATATATCTGTAAGAACTGAATATATATGTGTAAGAACTGAATATATATGTGTTAGAACTGAATATCTATGTGTAAGAACTGAATATATATGCGTAAGATCGGAATATATATGCGTAAGAACGTAATATATATGCGTAAGAACGGAATATAAATGCGTAAAAACGGAATATAATTGTACGAACTGAAGATATATGTGTAAGAACTGAATATATAAGTGAAAGAACTGAATATATATCTGTAAGAACTGAATATATGTGTAAGAACTGAATATATGTGTAAGAACTGAATATATATGCGAAAGAACGGAATATATATGCGTAAGAACTAAATATATATGCGTAAGAACGGAATATATATGCGTAAGAACGGAATATTTATGCGTAAGAACGGAATATATATGTGTAAGAACTGAATATATATGAGTAAGAACGGAATATATATGCGTAAGAACTAAATATATATGCCTAAGAACGGAATATATATGCGTAAGAACGGAATATCTATGCGTAAGAACGGAATATATATGCGTAAGAACGGTAATATATATGTATTAGAACTGAATATATATGTGTAAGAAAGGAATATATATGCGTAAGAATGGAATATATATGTGTAAGAAATAAATATATATGTGTAAGAACTGAATATATATGTGTAAGAACTGAATATATATGTGTAAATACTGAAGATATATGCGTAAGAACGGAATATATATGTGTAAGAACTGAATATATGTGTAAGAACTGAATATATATGTGTAAGAACTGACAATATATGTGTAAGAACTGAAGATATATGCATAAGATAGGAATATATATGCGTAAGAACGGAATATATATTTGTAAGAACTGAATATATATGCGTAAGAACGGAATATATATGTATTAGAACTGAATATATATGTGTAAGAACGGAATATATATGTGTAAGAATGGAATATAGATGTGTAAGAAATAAATATATATGTGTAAGAACTGAATATATATGTGTAGGAACTGAATATATATGTGTAAATACTGAATATATATATGCTTAAGAACGGAATATATATGCGTAAGAACGGAATATATATGTGTAAGAACTGGATATATATGTGTAAGAACGGAATATATATGTGTAAGAACTGAATATATATGTGTAAGAACTGAATATATATGCGTAAGAACGGAATATATATTTGTAAGAACTGAATATATATGTGTATGAACTGAATATATATGTGTAAGAACTGAATATATATGCGTAAGAACGGAATATATATGCGTAAGAACTGAATATATGCGTAAGAACTGAATATATGCTTAAGAACGGAATATATATGCGTAAGAAAGGAATATATATGCGTAAGAACGGAATATATATGTGTAAGAACTGAATATATATGTGTAAGAACTGAATATATATATGTGTAAGAACTGAAATATATGCGTAAGAACAGAATATATATGTGTTAGAACTGAATATATATGTGTAAGAACGGAATATATATGCGTAAGAATGGAATATATATGTGTAAGTACTGAATATATATGTGTAAGAACTGAATATATATGTATTAGAACTGAATATATATGTGTAAGAAGGGAATATATATGCGTAAGAATGGAATATATATGTGTAATTAATAAATATATATGTGTAAGAACTGAATATATATGTGTTAGAACTGAATATATATGTGTAAATACTGAATATATATGCGTAAGAACGGAATATATATGCTTAAGAACGGAATATATATGTGTAAGAATTGAATATATATGTGTAAGAACGGAATATATATGTGTTAGAACTGAATATATATATGTAAGAACTGAATATATATGTGTAAGAACTGAATATATATGCGTAAGAACGGAATATATATGCGTAAGAACGGAATATATATGTGTAAGAACTTAATATATATGTGTAAGAACTGACTATTTATGTATTAGAACTGAATATATATGTGTAAGAAGGGAATATATATGCGTAAGAATGGAATATATATGTGTAAGAAATAAATATATATGTGTAAGAACTGAATATATATGTGTAAGAACTGAATATATATGTGTTAATACTGAATATATATATGCTTAAGAACGTAATATATATGCGTAAGAACGGAATATATATGTGTAAGAACTGAATATATATGTGTAAGAACGGAATATATATGTGTAAGAACTGAATATATATGTGTAAGAACTGAATATATATGCGTAAGAACGGAATATATATTTGTAAGAACTGAATATATATGTGTATGAACTGAATATATATGTGTAAGAACTGAATATATATGTGTAAGAACTGAATATATATGTGTAAGAACTGAATATATATGTGAGAGAACTGAATAGATATGTGTAAGAACTGAATATATATGAGTAAGAACGGAATATATATGCGTAAGAACTAAAGATATATGCGTAAGAACGGAATATATATGTCTTAGAACTGAATATATATGTGTAAGAAGGGAATATATATGCGTAAGAATGGAATATATATGTGTAAGAATTAAATATATATGTGTAAGAACTGAATATATATGTGTAAGAACTGAATATATATGTGTAAGAACTGAATATATATGTGTAAGAACTGAATATATATGCGTAAGAACGGAATACATATGCGTAAGAACGAAATATATATGCGTAAGAACGGAATATATATGTATTAGAACTGAATATATATGTGTAAGAACGGAATATATATGTGTAAGAACTGAATATATATGTGTAAATACTGAAGATATATGCCTAAGAACGGAATATATATGAGTAAGAACTGAATATATATGTGTAAGAACTGAATATATATGTGTAAGAACTGAATATATATGTGTAAGAACTGACAATATATGTGTAAGAACTGAAGATATATGCGTAAGATTGGAATATATATGCGTAAGAACGGAATATATATGCGTAAGAACGGAATATATATGCGTAAGAACGGAATATATATGTATTAGAACTGAATATATATGTGTAAGAAGGGAATATATATGCGTAAGAATGGAATATATATGTGTAAGAAATAAATATATATGTGTAATAACTGAATATATATGTGTAAGAACTGAATATATATTTGTAAATACTGAATATATATGGGTAAGAACGGAATATATATGTGTAAGAACTGAATATATATGTGTAAGAACTGAATATATTTGTGTAAGAACTGAATATATATGTGTAAGAACTGAATATATATGTGTAAGAACTGAATATATATGCGTAAGAACGGAATATATATGCGTAAGAACGAAATATATATGCGTAAGAACGGAATATATATGTATTAGAACTGAATATATATGTGTAAGAACGGAATATATATGTGTAAGAATGGAATATATATGTGTAAGAAATAAATATATATGTGTAAGAACTGAATATATATGTGTAAGAACTGAATATATATGTGTAAATACTGAATATATATATGCTTAAGAACGGAATATATATGCGTAAGAACGGAATATATATGTGTAAGAACTGAATATATATGTGTAAGAACGGAATATATATGTGTAAGAACTGAATATATATGTGTAAGAACTGAATATATATGCATAAGAACGGAATATATATTTGTAAGAACTGAATATATATGTGTATGAACTGAATATATATGTGTAAGAACTGAATATATATGCGTAAGAACGGAATATATATGCGTAAGAACTGAATATATGCGTAAGAACTGAATATATGCTTAAGAACGGAATATATATGCGTAAGAACGGAATATATATGCGTAAGAACGGAATATATATGTGTAAGAACTGAATATTTATGTGTAAGAACTGAATATATATATGTGTAAGAACTGAAATATATGCGTAAGAACAGAATATATATGTGTTAGAACTGAATATATATGTGTAAGAACGGAATATATATGCGTAAGAATGGAATATATGTGTAAGAACTGAATATATATGTGTAAGAACTGAATATATATGTATTAGAACTGAATATATATGTGTAAGAAGGGAATATATATGCGTAGGAATGGAATATATATGTGTAAGTAATAAATATATATGTGTAAGAACTGAATATATATGTGTAAGAACTGAATATATATGTGTAAATACTGAATATATATGCGTAAGAACAGAATATATATGTGTAAGAACGGAATATATATGTGTAAGAACTGAATATATATGTGTAAGAACTGAATATATATGCGTAAGAACGGAATATATATTTGTAAGAACTGAATATATATGTGTAAGAACTGAATATATATGTGTAAGAACTGAATATATATGTGTAAGAACTGAATATATATGTGAGAGAACTGAATAGATATGTGTAAGAACGGAATATATATGAGTAAGAACGGAATATATATGCGTAAGAACTAAATATATATGCGTAAGAACGGAATATATATGCGTAAGAACGGAATATATATGCGTAAGAACGGAATATATATGTATTAGAACTGAATATATATGTGTAAGAAGGGAATATATATGCGTAAGAATGGAATATATATGTGTAAGAAATAAATATATATGTGTAAGAACTGAATATATATGTGTAAGAACTGAATATTTTTTTGTAAATACTGAATATATATGGGTAAGAACGGAATATATATGTGTAAGAACTGAATATATATGTGTAAGAACTGAATATATATGTGTAAGAACTGAATATATATGTGTAAGAACTGAATATTTATTTGTAAATACTGAATATATATGGGTAAGAACGGAATATATATGTGTAAGAACGGAATATATATGTGTAAGAACTGAATATATATGTGTAAGAACTGAATATATATGTGTAAGAACTGAATATATATGTGTAAGAACTGAATATATATGCGTAAGAACGGAATACATATGCGTAAGAACGAAATATATATGCGTAAGAACGGAATATATATGTATTAGAACTGAATATATATGTGTAAGAACGGAATATATATGTGTAAGAACTGAATATATATGTGTAAATACTGAAGATATATGCCTAAGAACGGAATATATATGAGTAAGAACTGAATATATATGTGTAAGAACTGAATATATATGTGTAAGAACTGAATATATATGTGTAAGAACTGAATATATATGTGTAAGAACTGACAATATATGTGTGAGAACTGAAGATATATGCGTAAGATTGGAATATATATGCGTAAGAACGGAATATATATGCGTAAGAACGGAATATATATGTGTAAGAACTGAATATATATGTGTAAGAACTGAATATATATGTGTAAGAACTGAATATATATGCGTAAGAACGGAATATATATTTGTAAGAACTGAATATATATGTGTATGAACTGAATATATATGTGTAAGAACTGAATATATATGTGTAAGAACTGAATATATATGTGTAAGAACTGAATATATATGTGTGAGAACTGAATATATATGTGTAAGAACTGAATATATATGTATTAGAACTGAATATATATGTGTAAGAAGGGAATATATATGTGTAAGAACTGAATATATATGTGTAAGAACGGAATATATATGTGTAAGAACTGAATATATATGTGTAAGAACTGAATATATATGTGTAAGAACGAAATATATATGTGTAAGAACTGAATATACATGTGTAAGAACTGAATATATATGTGTAAGAACTGAATATATATGTGTAAGAACTGAATATATATGAGTAATAATGGAATATATATGTGTAAGAAATAAATATATATGTGTAAGAACTGAATATATATGTGTAAGAACTGAATATATATGCGTAAGAACGGAATATATATGCGTAAGAACGGAATATATATGTGTAAGAACTGAATATATATGTGTAAGAACTGAATATATATGTATTAGAACTGAATATATATGTGAAAGAAGGGAATATATATGCGTAATAATGGAATATATATGTGTAAGAACTGAATATATATGTGTAAATACTGAATATATATATGCTTAAGAACGGAATATATATGCGTAAGAACGGAATATATATGTGTAAGAACTGAATATATATGTGTAAGAACGGAATATATATGTGTAAGAACTGAATATATATGTGTAAGAACTGAATATATATGCATAAGAACGGAATATATATTTGTAAGAACTGAATATATATGTGTATGAACTGAATATATATGTGTAAGAACTGAATATATATGCGTAAGAACGGAATATATATGCGTAAGAACTGAATATATGCGTAAGAACTGAATATATGCTTAAGAACGGAATATATATGCGTAAGAACGGAATTTATATGCGTAAGAACGGAATATATATGTGTAAGAACTGAATATTTATGTGTAAGAACTGGATATATATATGTGTAAGAACTGAAATATATGCGTAAGAACAGAATATATATGTGTTAGAACTGAATATATATGTGTAAGAACGGAATATATATGCGTAAGAATGGAATATATATGTGTAAGAACTGAATATATATGTGTAAGAACTGAATATATATGTATTAGAACTGAATATATATGTGTAAGAAGGGAATATATATGCGTAAGAATGGAATATATATGTGTAAGTAATAAATATATATGTGTAAGAACTGAATATATATGTGTAAGAACTGAATATATATGTGCAAATACTGAATATATATGCGTAAGAACAGAATATATATGCTTAAGAACGGAATATATATGTGTAAGAACTGAATATATATGTGTAAGAACGGAATATATATGTGTAAGAACTGAATATATATATGTAAGAACTGAATATATATGTGTAAGAACTGAATATATATGCGTAAGAACGGAATATATATGCGTAAAAACGGAATATATATGTGTAAGAACTTAATATATATGTGTAAGAACTGAATATTTATGTATTAGAACTGAATATATATGTGTAAGAAGGGAATATATATGCGTAAGAATGGAATATATATGTGTAATAAATGAATATATATGTGTAAGAATTGAATATATATGTGTAAGAACTGAATATATATGTGTAAATACTGAATATATATATGCTTAAGAACGGAATATATATGCGTAAGAACGGAATATATATGTGTAAGAACTGAATATATATGTGTAAGAACGGAATATATATGTGTAAGAACTGAATATATATGTGTAAGAACTGAATATATATGCGTAAGAACGGAATATATATTTGTAAGAACTGAATATATATGTGTAAGAACTGAATATATATGTGTAAGAACTAAATATATATGTGTAAGAACTGAATATATATGTGAGAGAACTGAATAGATATGTGTAAGAAAAGGAATATATATGAGTAAGAACGGAATATATATGCGTAAGAACTAAATATATATGCGTAAGAACGGAATATATATGCGTAAGAACGGAATATATATGCGTAAGAACGGAATATATATGTATTAGAACTGAATATATATGTGTAAGAAGGGAATATATATGCGTAAGAATGGAATATATATGTGTAAGAAATAAATATATATGTGTAAGAAATGAATATATATGTGTAAGAACTGAATATTTATTTGTAAATACTGAATATATATGGGTAAGAACGGAATATATATGTGTAAGAACTGAATATATATGTGTAAGAACTGAATATATATGTGTAAGAACTGAATATATATGTGTAAGAACTGAATATTTATTTGTAAATACTGAATATATATGGGTAAGAACGGAATATATATGTGTAAGAACGGAATATATATGTGTAAGAACTGAATATATATGTGTAAGAACTGAATATATATGTGTAAGAACTGAATATATATGTGTAAGAACTGAATATATATGCGTAAGAACGGAATACATATGCGTAAGAACGAAATATATATGCGTAAGAACGGAATATATATGTATTAGAACTGAATATATATGTGTAAGAACGGAATATATATGTGTAAGAACTGAATATATATGTGTAAATACTGAAGATATATGCCTAAGAACGGAATATATATGAGTAAGAACTGAATATATATGTGTAAGAACTGAATATATATGTGTAAGAACTGAATATATATGTGTAAGAACTGAATATATATGTGTAAGAACTGACAATATATGTGTGAGAACTGAAGATATATGCGTAAGATTGGAATATATATGCGTAAGAACGGAATATATATGCGTAAGAACGGAATATATATGTGTAAGAACAGAATATATATGTGTAAGAACTGAATATATATGTGTAAGAACTGAATATATATGCGTAAGAACGGAATATATATTTGTAAGAACTGAATATATATGTGTATGAACTGAATATATATGTGTTAGAACTGAATATATATGTGTAAGAACTGAATATATATGTGTAAGAACTGAATATATATGTGTGAGAACTGAATATATATGTGTAAGAACTGAATATATATGTATTAGAACTGAATATATATGTGTAAGAAGGGAATATATATGTGTAAGAACTGAATATATATGTGTAAGAACGGAATATATATGTGTAAGAACTGAATATATATGTGTAAGAACTGAATATATATGTGTAAGAACGAAATATATATGTGTAAGAACTGAATATACATGTGTAAGAACTGAATATATATGTGTAAGAACTGAATATATATGTGTTAGAACTGAATATATATGCGTAATAATGGAATATATATGTGTAAGAAATAAATATATATGTGTAAGAACTGAATATATATGTGTAAGAACTGAATATATATGCGTAAGAACGGAATATATATGCGTAAGAACGGAATATATATGTGTAAGAACTGAATATATATGTGTAAGAACTGAATATATATGTATTAGAACTAAATATATATGTGAAAGAAGGGAATATATATGCGTAATAATGGAATATATATGTGTAAGAAATAAATATATATGTGTAAGAACTGAATATATATGTGTAAGAACTGAATATATATGTGTAAATACTGAATATATATGCGTAAGAACTGAATATATATGCGTACGAACGGAATATATATGTGTAAGAACTGAATATATATGTGTAAGAACGGAATATATATGTGTAAGAACTGAATATATATGTGTATGAACTGAATATATATGTGTAAGAATTGAATATATATGTGTGAGAACTGAATATATATGTGTAAGAACTGAATATATATGACTAAGAACGGAATATATATGCGTAAGAACTAAATATATATGCGTAAGAACGGAATATATATGCGTAAGAACGGAATATATATGCGTAAGAACGGAATATATATGCGTAAGAACGTAATATATTTGTATTAGAACTGAATATATATGTGTAAGAAGGGAATATATATGCGTAAGAATGGAATATATATGTGTAAGAAATAAATATATATGTTTAAGAACTGAATATATATGTGTAAGAACTGAATATGTATGTGTAAATACTGAATATATATGGGTAAGAACGGAATATATATGTGTAAGAACTGAATATATATGTGTAAGAACTGAATATATATGTGTAAGAACTGAATATATATGTGTAAGAACGGAATATATATGCGTAAGAACGGAATATATATGTGTAAGAACTGAATATATATGTGTAAGAACTGAATATATATGTGTAAGAACTGAATATATATGCGTAAGAACGGAATATATATGTGTAAGAACTGAATATATATGTGTATGAACTGAATATATATGTGTAAGAACTGAATATATATGTGTAAGAACTGAATATATATGTGTAAGAACTGAATATATATGTGTGAGAACTGAATATATGTGTAAGAACTGAATATATATGAGTAAGAACGGAATATATATGCGTAAGAACTAAATATATATGCGTAAGAACGGAATATATATGCGTAAGAACGGAATATATATGCGTAAGAACAGAATATATATGCGTAAGAACGGAATATATATGTGTAAGAACTGAATATATGTGTAAGAACTGAATATATACGTGTAAGAACTGAATATATATGTGTAAGAACTGAATATATATTTGTAAGAACTGAATATATACGTGTAAGAACTGAATATATATGCGTAAGAACGGAATATATATGCGTAAGAACTGAATATATGCGTTAGAACTGAATATATGCTTAAGAACGGAATATATATGCGTAAGAACGGAATATATATGCGTAAGAACGGAATATATATGGGTAAGAACTGAATATATATGTGTAAGAACTGAATATATATGTGAAAGAACTGAATATATATGCGTAAGAACAGAATATATATGTGTTAGAACTGAATATATATGTGTAAGAACGGAATATATATGCGTAAGAATGGAATATATATGTGTAAGAAATAAATATATATGTTTAAGAACTGAATATATATGTGTAAGAACTGAATATATATGTGTAAGAACGGAATATATATGTGTAAGAACTGAATATATATGTGTAAATACTAAAGATATATGCGTAAGAAGGGAATATATATGCGTAAGAACTGAATATATGCGTTAGAACTGAATATATGCCTAAGAACGGAATATATATGCGTAAGAACTAAATATATATGCGTAAGAACGGAATATATATGCGTAAGAACGGAATATATATGCGTAAGAACGGAATATATATGCGTAAGAACGTAATATATTTGTATTAGAACTGAATATATAAGTGTAAGAAGGGAATATATATGCGTAAGAATGGAATATATATGTGTAAGAAATAAATATATATGTTTAAGAACTGAATATATATGTGTAAGAACTGAATATGTATGTGTAAATACTGAATATATATGGGTAAGAACGGAATATATATGTGTAAGAACTGAATATATATGTGTAAGAACTGAATATATATGTGTAAGAACTGAATATATATGTGTAAGAACGGAATATATATGCGTAAGAACGGAATATATATGTGTAAGAACTGAATATATATGTGTAAGAACTGAATATATATGTGTAAGAACTGAATATATATGCGTAAGAACGGAATATATATGTGTAAGAACTGAATATATATGTGTATGAACTGAATATATATGTGTAAGAACTGAATATATATGTGTAAGAACTGAATATATATGTGTAAGAACTGAATATATATGTGTGAGAACTGAATATATGTGTAAGAACTGAATATATATGAGTAAGAACGGAATATATATACGTAAGAACTAAATATATATGCGTAAGAACGGAATATATATGCGTAAGAACGGAAGATATATGCGTAAGAACGGAATATATATGTGTAAGAACTGAATATATGTGTAAGAACTGAATATATACGTGTAAGAACTGAATGTATATGTGTAAGAACTGAATATATATTTGTAAGAACTGAATATATACGTGTAAGAACTGAATATATATGCGTAAGAACGGAATATATATGCGTAAGAACTGAATATATGCGTTAGAACTGAATATATGCTTAAGAACGGAATATATATGCGTAAGAACGGAATATATATGCGTAAGAACGGAATATATATGGGTAAGAACTGAATATATATGTGTAAGAACTGAATATATATGTGAAAGAACTGAATATATATGCGTAAGAACAGAATATATATGTGTTAGAACTGAATATATATGTGTAAGAACGGAATATATATGCGTAAGAATGGAATATATATGTGTAAGAACTGAATATATATGTGTAAGAACTGAATATATATGTGTAAGAAGAACTGAATATATATGTGTAAGAACTGAATATATATGGGTAAGAACTAAATATATATGCGTAAGAATTAAATATATGTGTATGAACTGAATATATATGTGTAAGAATTGAATATATATGTGTGAGAACTCAATATATATGTGTAAGAACTGAATATATATGACTAAGAACGGAATATATATGCGTAAGAACTAAATATATATGCGTAAGAACGGAATATATATGCGTAAGAACGGAATATATATGCGTAAGAACGGAATATATATGCGTAAGAACGTAATATATATGTATTAGAACTGAATATATATGTGTAAGAAGGGAATATATATGCGTAAGAATGGAATATATATGTGTAAGAAATAAATATATATGTTTAAGAACTGAATATATATGTGTAAGAACTGAATATGTATGTGTAAATACTGAATATATATGGGTAAGAACGGAATATATATGTGTAAGAACTGAATATATATGTGTAAGAACTGAATATATATGTGTAAGAACTGAATATATATGTGTAAGAACGGAATATATATGCGTAAGAACGGAATATATATGTGTAAGAACTGAATATATATGTGTAAGAACTGAATATATATGTGTAAGAACTGAATATATATGCGTAAGAACGGAATATATATGTGTAAGAACTGAATATATATGTGTATGAACTGAATATATATGTGTAAGAACTGAATATATATGTGTAAGAACTGAATATATATGTGTAAGAACTGAATATATATGTGTGAGAACTGAATATATGTGTAAGAACTGAATATATATGAGTAAGAACGGAATATATATGCGTAAGAACTAAATATATATGCGTAAGAACGGAATATATATGCGTAAGAACGGAAAATATATGCGTAAGAACGGAATATATATGCGTAAGAACGGAATATATATGTGTAAGAACTGAATATATGTGTAAGAACTGAATATATACGTGTAAGAACTGAATATATATGTGTAAGAACTGAATATATATTTGTAAGAACTTAATATATATGTGTAAGAACTGAATATATATGTGTAAGAACTGAATATATATGCGTAAGAACGGAATATATATGTGTAAGAACTGAATATATATGCGTAAGAACGGAATATATATCTGTAAGAACTGAATATATATGTGTACGAACTGAATATATATGCGTAAGAACGGAATATATATGCGTAAGAACTGAATATATATGTGTAAGAAGAACCGAATATATATGTGTAAGAACTGAATATATATGGGTAAGAACTAAATATATATGCGTAAGAATTGAATATATGCGTAAGAACTGAATATATATGCGTAAGAACTGAATATATATGTGTAAGAACTGAATATATATGTGTAAGAACTGAATATATATGTGTAAGAACTGAATATATATGTGTAAGAACTGAATATATATGTGTAAGAACTGAATATATATGCGTAAGAACGGAATATATATGTGTAAGAACTGAATATATATATGTGTAAGAACGGAATATATATCTGTAAGAACTGAATATATATGTGTAAGAACTGAATATATATGTGTTAGAACTGAATATATATGTGTAAGAACTGAATATATATGCGTAAGATCGGAATATATATGCGTAAGAACGGAATATATATGCGTAAGAACGGAATATATATGTGTAAGAACTGAATATATATGTGTAAGAACTGAATATATATGCGTAAGAACGGAATATATATTTGTAAGAACTGAATATATATGTGTATGAACTGAATATATATGTGTAAGAACTGAATATATATGTGTAAGAACTGAATATATATGTGTAAGAACTAAATATATATGTATAAGAACTGAATATATATGTGTAAGAACTGAATATATATGAGTAAGAACGGAATATATATGCGTAAGAACTAAATATATATGCGTAAGAACGGAATATATATGCGTAAGAACGGAATATATATGCGTAAGAACGGAATATGTATGCGTAAGAACGGAATATATATGTGTAAGAACTGAATATATATGTGTAAGGACGGAATATATAAGCGTAAGAATGTAATCTATATGTGTAAGAACTGAATATATATGTGTAAGAACTGAATATATATGTGTAAGAAATAAATATATATGTGTAATAACTGAATATATATGTGTAAGAACTGAATATATATTTGTAAATACTGAATATATATGGGTAAGAACGGAATATGTATGTGTAAGAACTGAATATATATGTGTAAGAACTGAATATATATGTGTAAGAACTGAATATATATGTGTAAGAACTGAATATATATGTGTAAGAACTGAATATATATGCGTAAGAACGGAATATATATGCGTAAGAACGAAATATATATTCGTAAGAACGGAATATATATGTATTAGAACTGAATATATATGTGTAAGAACGGAATATATATGTGTAAGAATGGAATATATATGTGTAAGAAATAAATATATATGTGTAAGAACTGAATATATATGTGTAAGAACTGAATATATATGTGTAAATACTGAATATATATATGCTTAAGAACGGAATATATATGCGTAAGAACGGAATATATATGTGTAAGAACTGGATATATATGTGTAAGAACGGAATATATATGTGTAAGAACTGAATATATATGTGTAAGAACTGAATATATATGCGTAAGAACGGAATATATATTTGTAAGAACTGAATATATATGTGTATGAAATGAATATATATGTGTAAGAACTGAATATATATGCGTAAGAACGGAATATATATGCGTAAGAACTGAATATATGCGTAAGAACTGAATATATGCTTAAGAACGGAATATATATGCGTAAGAACGGAATATATATGCGTAAGAACGGAATATATATGTGTAAGAACGGAATATATATGTATAAGAACTGAATATATATATGTGTAGAACTGAAATATATGCGTAAGAACAGAATATATATGTGTTAGAACTGAATATATATGTGTAAGAACGGAATATATATGCGTAAGAATGGAATATATATGTGTAAGAACTGAATATATATGTGTAAGAACTGAATATATATATATTAGAACTGAATATATATGTGTAAGAAGGGAATATATATGCGTAAGAATGGAATATATATGTGTAAGTAATAAATATATATGTGTAAGAACTGAATATATATGTGTAAGAACTGAATATATATGTGTAAATACTGAATATATATGCGTAAGAACGGAATATATATGCTTAAGAACGGAATATATATGTGTAAGAACTGAATATATATGTGTAAGAACGGAATATATATGTGTAAGAACTGAATATATATATGTAAGAACTGAATATATATGTGTAAGAACTGAATATATATGCGTAAGAACGGAATATATATGCGTAAGAACGGAATATATATGTGTAAGAACTTAATATATATGTGTAAGAACTGAATATTTATGTATTAGAACTGAATATATATGTGTAAGAAGGGAATATATATGCGTAAGAATGGAATATATATGTGTAAGAAATAAATATATATGTGTAAGAACTGAATATATATGTGTAAGAACTGAATATATATGTGTAAATACTGAATATATATATGCTTAAGAACGGAATATATATGCGTAAGAACGGAATATATATGTGTAAGAACTGAATATATATGTGTAAGAACGGAATATATATGTGTAAGAACTGAATATATATGTGTAAGAACTGAATATATATGCGTAAGAACGGAATATATATTTGTAAGAACTGAATATATATGTGTATGAACTGAATATATATGTGTAAGAACTGAATATATATGTGTAAGAACTGAATATATATGTGTAAGAACTGAATATATATGTGAGAGAACTGAATAGATATGTGTAAGAACTGAATATATATGAGTAAGAACGGAATATATATGCGTAAGAACTAAATATATATGCGTAAGAACGGAATATATATGCGTAAGAACGGAATATATATGTATTAGAACTGAATATATATGTGTAAGAAGGGAATATATATGCGTAAGAATGGAATATATATGTGTAAGAAATAAATATATATGTGTAAGAACTGAATATATATGTGTAAGAACTGAATATATATTTGTAAATACTGAATATATATGGGTAAGAACGGAATATATATGTGTAAGAACTGAATATATATGTGTTAGAACTGAATATATATGCGTAAGAACGGAATACATATGCGTAAGAACGAAATATATATGCGTAAGAACGGAATATATATGTATTAGAACTGAATATATATGTGTAAGAACGGAATATATATGTGTAAGAACTGAATATATATGTGTAAATACTGAAGATATATGCCTAAGAACGGAATATATATGAGTAAGAACTGAATATATATGTGTAAGAACTGAATATATATGTGTAAGAACTGAATATATATGTGTAAGAACTGACAATATATGTGTAAGAACTGAAGATATATGCGTAAGATTGGAATATATATGCGTAAAAACGGAATATATATGCGTAAGAACGGAATATATATGCGTAAGAACGGAATATATATGTATTAGAACTGAATATATATGTGTAAGAAGGGAATATATATGCGTAAGAATGGAATACATATGTGTAAGAAATAAATATATATGTGTAATTACTGAATATATATGTGTAAGAACTGAATATATATTTGTAAATACTGAATATATATGGGTAAGAACGGAATATATATGTGTAAGAACTGAATATATATGTGTAAGAACTGAATATATATGTGTAAGAACTGAATATATATGTGTAAGAACTGAATATATATGCGTAAGAACGGAATATATATGCGTAAGAACGAAATATATATGCGTAAGAACGGAATATATATGTATTAGAACTGAATATATATGTGTAAGAACGGAATATATATGTGTAAGAATGGAATATATATGTGTAAGAAATAAATATATATGTGTAAGAACTGAATATATATGTGTAAGAACTGAATATATATGTGTAAATACTGAATATATATATGCTTAAGAACGGAATATATATGCGTAAGAACGGAATATATATGTGTAAGAACTGAATATATATGTGTAAGAACGGAATATATATGTGTAAGAACTGAATATATATGTGTAAGAACTGAATATATATGCATAAGAACGGAATATATATTTGTAAGAACTGAATATATATGTGTATGAACTGAATATATATGTGTAAGAACTGAATATATATGCGTAAGAACGGAATATATGCGTAAGAACTGAATATATGCTTAAGAACGGAATATATATGCGTAAGAACGGAATATATATGCGTAAGAACGGAATATATATGTGTAAGAACTGAATATATATGTGTAAGAACTGAAATATATGCGTAAGAACAGAATATATATGTGTTAGAACTGAATATATATGTGTAAGAACGGAATATATATGCGTAAGAATGGAATATATATGTGTAAGAACTGAATATATATGTGTAAGAACTGAATATATATGTATTAGAACTGATTATATATGTGTAAGAAGGGAATATATATGCGTAAGAATGGAATATATATGTGTAAGTAATAAATATATATGTGTAAGAACTGAATATATATGTGTAAGAACTGAATATATATGTGTAAATACTGAATATATATGCGTAAGAACGGAATATATATGCTTAAGAACGGAATATATATGTGTAAGAACTGAATATATATGTGTAAGAACGGAATATATATGTGTAAGAACTGAATATATATATGTAAGAACTGAATATATATGTGTAAGAACTGAATATATATGCGTAAGAACGGAATATATATGCGTAAGAACGGAATATATATGTGTAAGAACTTAATATATATGTGTAAGAACTGAATATGTATGTATTAGAACTGAATATATATGTGTAAGAAGGGAATATATATGCGTAAGAATGGAATATATATGTGTAAGAAATAAATATATATGTGTAAGAACTGAATATATATGTGTAAGAACTGAATATATATGTGTAAATACTGAATATATATATGCTTAAGAACGGAATATATATGCGTAAGAACGGAATATATATGTGTAAGAACTGAATATATATGTGTAAGAACGGAATATATATGTGTAAGAACTGAATATATATGTGTAAGAACTGAATATATATGCGTAAGAACGGAATATATATTTGTAAGAACTGAATATATATGTGTATGAACTGAATATATATGTGTAAGAACTGAATATATATGTGTAAGAACTGAATATATATGTGTAAGAACTGAATATATATGTGAGAGAACTGAATAGATATGTGTAAGAACTGAATATATATGAGTAAGAACGGAATATATATGCGTAAGAACTAAATATATATGCGTAAGAACGGAATATATATGCGTAAGAACGGAATATATATGCGTAAGAACGGAATATATATGTATTAGAACTGAATATATATGTGTAAGAAGGGAATATATATGCGTAAGAATGGAATATATATGTGTAAGAAATAAATATATATGTGTAAGAACTGAATATATAGGTGTAAGAACTGAATATATATTTGTAAATACTGAATATATATGGGTAAGAACGGAATATATATGTGTAAGAACTGAATACATATGAGTAAGAACTGAATATATATGTGTAAGAACTGAATATATATGTGTAAGAACTGAATATATATGTGTAAGAACTGAATATATATGCGTAAGAACGGAATACATATGCGTAAGAACGAAATATATATGCGTAAGAACGGAATATATATGTATTAGAACTGAATATATATGTGTAAGAACGGAATATATATGTGTAAGAACTGAATATATATGTGTAAATACTGAAGATATATGCCTAAGAACGGAATATATATGAGTGAGAACTGAATATATATGTGTAAGAACTGAATATATATGTGTAAGAACTGAATATATATGTGTAAGAACTGAATATATATGTGTAAGAACTGACAATATATGTTTAAGAACTGAAGATATATGCGTAAGAACGGAATATATATGCGTAAGAACGGAATATATATGTGTAAGAACAGAATATATATGTGTAAGAACTGAATATATATGTGTAAGAACTGAATATATATGCGTAAGAACGGAATATATATGTGTAAGAACTGAATATATGTGTAAGAATGGAATATATACGTGTAAGAACTGGATATATATGTGTAAGAACTGAATATATATGTGTAAGAACTGAATATATATGTGTGAGAACTGAATATATATGTGTAAGAACTGAATATATGTATTAGAACTGAATATATATGTGTAAGAAGGGAATATATATGTGTAAGAACTGAATATATATGTGTAAGAACGGAATATATATGTGTAAGAACTGAATATATATGTGTAAGAACTGAATATATATGCGTAAAAATGGAATATATATGTGTAAGAAATAAATATATATGTGTAAGAACTGAATATATATGTGTAAGAACTGAATATATATGCGTAAGAACGGAATATATATGCGTAAGAACGGAATATATATGTGTAAGAACTGAATATATATGTGTAAGAACTGAATATATATGTATTAGAACTGAATATATATGTGAAAGAAGGGAATATATATGCGTAATAAAGGAATATATATGTGTAAGAAATAAATATATATGTGTAAGAACTGAATATATATGTGTAAGAACTGAATATATATGTGTAAATACTGAATATATATGCGTAAGAACTGAATATATATGCGTACGAACGGAATATATATGTGTAAGAACTGAATATATATGTGTAAGAACGGAATATATATGTGTAAGAACTGAATATATATGTGTAAGAACTGAATATATATGTGTAAGAACGAAATATATATGTGTAAGAACTGAATATATATGTGTAAGAACTGAATATATATGTGTAAGAACTGAATATATATGCGTAAGAACGGAATATATATTTGTAAGAACTGAATATATGTGTATGAACTGAATATATATGTGTAAGAGTTGAATATATATGTGTGAGAACTGAATATATATGTGTAAGAACTGAATATATATGACTAAGAACGGAATATATATGCGTAAGAACTAAATATATATGCGTAAGAACGGAATATATATGCGTAAGAACGGAATATATATGCGTAAGAATGGAATATATATGCGTAAGAACGTAATATATATGTATTAGAACTGAATATATATGTGTAAGAAGGGAATATATATGCGTAAGAACGGAATATATATGTGTAAGAACTGAATATATATGTGTAAGAACTGAATATATATGTGTAAGAACTGAATATATATGCGTAAGAACGGAATATATATGTGTAAGAACTGAATATATATGTGTATGAACTGAATATATATGTGTAAGAACTGAATATATATGTGTAAGAACTGAATATATATGTGTAAGAACTGAATATATATGTGTGAGAACTGAATATATGTGTAAGAACTGAATATATATGAGTAAGAACGGAATATATATGCGTAAGAACTAAATATATATGCGTAAGAACGGAATATATATGCGTAAGAACGGAATATATATGCGTAAGAACGGAATATATATGTGTAAGAACTGAATATATGTGTAAGAACTGAATATATACGTGTAAGTACTGAATATATATGTGTAAGAACTGAATATATACGTGTAAGAACTGAATATATATGTGTGAGAACTGAATATATATGTGTAAGAACTGAATATATGTATTAGAACTGAATATATATGTGTAAGAAGGGAATATATATGTGTAAGAACTGAATATATATGTGTAAGAACGGAATATATATGTGTAAGAACTGAATATATATGTGTAAGAACTGAATATATATGCGTAAGAATGGAATATATATGTGTAAGAAATAAATATATATGTGTAAGAACTGAATATATATGTGTAAGAACTGAATATATATGCGTAAGAACGGAATATATATGCGTAAGAACGGAATATATATGCGTCAGAACTGAATATATGCGTAAGAACTGAATATATGCTTAAGAACGGAATATATATGCGTAAGAACGGAATATATATGCGTAAGAACGGAATATATATGGGTAAGAACTGAATATATATGTGTAAGAACTGAATATATATGTGAAAGAACTGAATATATATGCGTAAGAACAGAATATATATGTGTTAGAACTGAATATATATGTGTAAGAACGGAATATATATGCGTAAGAATGGAATATATATGTGTAAGAACTGAATATATATGTGTAAGAACTGAATATATATGTGTAAGAAGAACTGAATATATATGTGTAAGAACTGAATATATATGGGTAAGAACTAAATATATATGCGTAAGAATTAAATATATGCGTAAGAACTGAATATATATGCGTAAGAACTGAATATATATGTGTAAGAACTGAATATATATGTGTAAGAACTGAATATATATGTGTAAGAACTGAATATATATGTGTAAGAACTGAATATATATGCGTAAGAACGGAATATATATGTGTAAGAACTGAATATATATGCGTAAGAACGGAATATATATCTGTAAGAACTGAATATATATGTGTACGAACTGAATATATATGCATAAGAACGGAATATATATGCGTAAGAACTGAATATATATGTGTAAGAAGAACCAAATATATATGTGTAAGAACTGAATATATATGGGTAAGAACTAAATATATATGCGTAAGAATTGAATATATGCGTAAGAACTGAATATATATGCGTAAGAACTGAATATATATGTGTAAGAACTGAATATATATGTGTAAGAACTGAATATATATGTGTAAGAACTGAATATATATGTGTAAGAACTGAATATATATGTGTAAGAACTGAATATATATGCGTAAGAACGGAATATATATGTGTAAGAACTGAATATATATATGTGTAAGAACGGAATATATATCTGTAAGAACTGAATATATATGTGTAAGAACTGAATATATATGTGTTAGAACTGAATATATATGTGTAAGAACTGAATATATATGTGTAAGAACTGAATATATATGTGTAAATACTGAATATATATGCGTAAGAACGGAATATATATGCTTAAGAACGGAATATATATGTGTAAGAACTGAATATATATGTGTAAGAACGGAATATATATGTGTAAGAACTGAATATATATATGTAAGAACTGAATATATATGTGTAAGAACTGAATATATATGCGTAAGAACGGAATATATATGCGTAAGAACGGAATATATATGTGTAAGAACTTAATATATATGTGTAAGAACTGAATATTTATGTATTAGAACTGAATATATATGTGTAAGAAGGGAATATATATGCGTAAGAATGGAATATATATGTGTAAGAAATAAATATATATGTGTAAGAACTGAATATATATGTGTAAGAACTGAATATATATGTGTAAATACTGAATATATATATGCTTAAGAACGGAATATATATGCGTAAGAACGGAATATATATGTATAAGAACTGAATATATATGCGTAAGATCGGAATATATATGCGTAAGAACGGAATATATATGCGTAAGAACGGAATATATATGCGTAAAAACAGAATATAATTGTAAGAACTGAAGATATATGTGTAAGAACTGAATATATAAGTGAAAGAACTGAATATATATCTGTAAGAAATGAATATATGTGTAAGAACTGAATATATATGCGTAAGAACGGAATATATATGCGTAAGAACTAAATATATATGCGTAAGAACGGAATATATATGCGTAAGAACGGAATATATATGCGTAAGAACGGAATATATATGTGTAAGAACTGAATATATATGTGTAAGAACGGAATATATATGTGTAAGAACTGAATATATATGTGTAAGAACTGAATATATATTTGTAAGAACGAAATATATATGTGTAAGAACTGAATATATATGTGTAAGAACTGAATATATATGTGTAAGAACTGAATATATATGTGTAAGAACTGAATACATATGCGTAAGAACGGAATATATATTTGTAAGAACTGAATATATATGTGTATGAACTGAATATATATGTGTAAGAACTGAATATATATGCGTAAGAACGGAATATATATGCGTAAGAACGGAATATATATGCGTAAGAACGGAATATATATGTATTAGAACTGAATATATATGTGTAAGAACGGAATATATATGTGTAAGAACTGAATATATATGTGTAAATACTGAAGATATATGCGTAAGAACGGAATATATATGTGTAAGAACTGAATATATATGTGTAAGAACTGAATAAATATGTGTAAGAACTGAATATATATGTGTAAGAACTGAATATATATGTGTCAGAACTGACAATATATGTGTAAGAACTGAAGATAGATGCGTAAGATCGGAATATATATGCGTAAGAACGGAATATATATGCTTAATAACGGAATATATATGTGTAAGAACTGAATATATATGTGTAAGAACTGAATATATATGCGTAAGAACGGAATATATATTTGTAAGAACTGAATATATATGTGTATGAACTGAATATATATGTGTAAGAACTGAATATATATGTGTAAGAACTGAATATATATGTGTAAGAACTGAATATATATGTGTGAGAACTGAATATATATGTGTAAGAACTGAATATATATGAGTAAGAACGGAATATATATACGTAAGAACTAAATATATATGCGTAAGAACGGAATATATATGCGTAAGAACGGAATATATATGCGTAAGAACGGAATATGTATGCGTAAGAACGGAATATATATGTGTAAGAACTGAATATATATGTGTAAGGACGGAATATATAAGCGTAAGAATGTAATCTATATGTGTAAGAACTGAATATATATGTGTAAGAACTGAATATATATATGTAAGAACTGAATATATATGCGTAAGAACGGAATATATATGTGTAAGAACTGAATATATATGTGTAAGAACTGAATATATATGTGTAAGAACTGAATATATATGTGTAAGAACTGACAATATATGTGTAAGAACTGAAGATATATGCGTAAGATCGGAATATATATTCGTAAGAACTGAATATATATGTGTAAGAACTGAATATATATGTGTAAGAACTGAATATATATGCGTCAGATCGGAATATATATGCGTAAGAACGGAATATATATGCGTAAGAACTGAATATATATGTGTAAGAACTGAATATATATGTGTAAGAACTGAATATATATGTGTAAGAACTGAATATATATGTGTCAGAACTGACAATATATGTGTAAGAACTGAAGATATATGCGTAAGATCGGAATATATATGCGTAAGAACGGAATATATATGCGTAATAACGGAATATATATGTGTAAGAACTGAATATATGTGTAAGAACTGAATATATATGCGTAAGAACGGAATATATATTTGTAAGAACTGAATATATATGTGTATGAACTGAATATATATGTGTAAGAACTGAATATATATGTGTAAGAACTGAATATATATGTGTAAGAACTGAATATATATGTGTAAGAACTGAATATATATGTGTAAGAACTGAATATATATGTGTAAGAACTGAATATATATGTGTAAGAACTGAATATATATGCGTAAGAACGGAATATATATGTGTAAGAACTGAATATATATATGTGTAAGAACGGAATATATATCTGTAAGAACTGAATATATATGTGTAAGAACTGAATATATATGTGTTAGAACTGAATATATATGTGTAAGAACTGAATATATATGCGTAAGATCGGAATATATATGCGTAAGAACGGAATATATATGCGTAAGAACGGAATATATATGCGTAAAAACAGAATATAATTGTAAGAACTGAAGATATATGTGTAAGAACTGAATATATAAGTGAAAGAACTGAATATATATCTGTAAGAACTGAATATATGTGTAAGAACTGAATATATATGCGTAAGAACGGAATATATATGCGTAAGAACTAAATATATATGCGTAAGAACGGAATATATATGCGTAAGAACGGAATATATATGCGTAAGAACGGAATATATATGTGTAAGAACTGAATATATATGTGTAAGAACGGAATATATATGTGTAAGAACTGAATATATATGTGTAAGAACTGAATATATATTTGTAAGAACGAAATATATATGTGTAAAAACTGAATATATATGTGTAAGAACTGAATATATATGTGTAAGAACTGAATATATATGTGTAAGAACTGAATACATATGCGTAAGAACGGAATATATATTTGTAAGAACTGAATATATATGTGTATGAACTGAATATATATGTGTAAGAACTGAATATATATGCGTAAGAACGGAATATATATGCGTAAGAACGGAATATATATGCGTAAGAACGGAATATATATGTATTAGAACTGAATATATATGTGTAAGAACGGAATATATATGTGTAAGAACTGAATATATATGTGTAAATACTAAAGATATATGCGTAAGAACGGAATATATATGTGTAAGAACTGAATATATATGTGTAAGAACTGAATGTATATGTGTAAGAACTGAATATATATGTGTAAGAACTGAATATATATGTGTCAGAACTGACAATATATGTGTAAGAACTGAAGATATATGCGTAAGATCGGAATATATATGCGTAAGAACGGAATATATATGCGTAATAACGGAATATATATGTGTAAGAACTGAATATATATGTGTAAGAACTGAATATATATGCGTAAGAACGGAATATATATTTGTAAGAACTGAATATATATGTGTATGAACTGAATATATATGTGTAAGAACTGAATATATATGTGTAAGAACTGAATATATATGTGTAAGAACTGAATATATATGTGTGAGAACTAAATAAATATGTGTAAGAACTGAATATATATGAGTAAGAACGGAATATATATACGTAAGAACTAAATATATATGCGTAAGAACGGAATATATATGCGTAAGAACGGAATATATATGTGTAAGAACGGAATATGTATGCGTAAGAACGGAATATATATGTGTAAGAACTGAATATATATGTGTAAGGACGGAATATATAAGCGTAAGAATGTAATCTATATGTGTAAGAACTGAATATATATGTGTAAGAACTTAATATATATATGTAAGAACTGAATATATATGCGTAAGAACGGAATATATATCTGTAAGAACTGAAAATATATATGTGTACGAACTGAATATATATGCGTAAGAACGGAATATATATTCGTAAGAACTGAATATATATGTGTAAGAACTGAATATATATGTGTAAGAACTGAATATATATGCGTCAGATCGGAATATATATGCGTAAGAACGGAATATATATGCGTAAGAACTGAATATATATGTGTAAGAACTGAATATATATGTGTAAGAACTGAATATATATGTGTAAGAACTGAATATATATGTGTCAGAACTGACAATATATGTGTAAGAACTGAAGATATATGCGTAAGATCGGAATATATATGCGTAAGAACGGAATATATATGCGTAATAACGGAATATATATGTGTAATAACTGAATATATATGTGTAAGAACTGAATATATATGCGTAAGAACGGAATATATATTTGTAAGAACTGAATATATATGTGTATGAACTGAATACATATGTGTAAGAACTGAATATATATGTGTAAGAACTGAATATATATGTGTAAGAACTGAATATATATGTGTGAGAACTGAATATATATGTGTAAGAACTGAATATATATGAGTAAGAAAGGAATATATATACGTAAGAACTAAATATATATGCGTAAGAACGGAATATATATGCGTAAGAACGGAATATATATGCGTAAGAACGGAATATGTATGCGTAAGAACGGAATATATATGTGTAAGAACTGAATATATATGTGTAAGGACGGAATATATAAGCGTAAGAATGTAATCTATATGTGTAAGAACTGAATATATATGTGTAAGAACTGAATATATATATGTAAGAACTGAATATATATGCTTAAGAACGGAATATATATCTGTAAGAACTGAATATATATGTGTACGAACTGAATATATATGCGTAAGAACGGAATATATATTCGTAAGAACTGAATATATATGTGTAAGAACTGAATATATATGTGTAAGAACTGAATATATATGCGTCAGATCGGAATATATATGCGTAAGAACGGAATATATATGCGTAAGAACTGAATATATATGTGTAAGAACTGAATATATATGTGTAAGAACTGAATATATATGTGTAAGAACTGAATATATATGTGTCAGAACTGACAATATATGTGTAAGAACTGAAGATATATGCGTAAGATCGGAATATATATGCGTAAGAACGGAATATATATGCGTAATAACGGAATATATATGTGTAATAACTGAATATATATGTGTAAAAACTGAATATATATGCGTAAGAACGGAATATATATTTGTAAGAACTGAATATATATGTGTATGAACTGAATATATATGTGTAAGAACTGAATATATATGTGTAAGAACTGAATATATATGAGTAAGAAAGGAATATATATACGTAAGAACTAAATATATATGCGTATGAACGGAATATATATGCGTAAGAACGGAATATATATGCGTAAGAACGGAATTTGTATGCGTAAGAACGGAATATATATGTGTAAGAACTGAATATATATGTGTAATGACGGAATATATAAGCGTAAGAATGTAATCTATATGTGTAAGAACTGAATATATATGTGTAAGAACTGAATATATATATGTAAGAACTGAATATATATGCGTAAGAACGGAATATATATCTGTAAGAACTGAATATATATGTGTACGAACTGAATATATATGCGTAAGAACGGAATATATATTCGTAAGAACTGAATATATATGTGTAAGAACTGAATATATATGTGTAAGAACTGAATATATATGCGTCAGATCGGAATATATATGCGTAAGAACGGAATATATATGCGTAAGAACTGAATATATATGTGTAAGAACTGAATATATATGCGTAAGTATGGAATATATATGCGTAAGAACGGAATATATATGCGTAAGAACTGAATATATATGTGTAAGAACTGAATATATATGTGTAAGGACGGAATATGTATTCGTAAGAATGGAATATATATGTGTAAGAACTGAATATACATGTGTAAGAACTGAATATATATGTGTAAGAACTGAATATATAAGTGAAAGAACTGAATATATATCTGTAAGAACTGAATATATATGTGTAAGAACGGAATATATATGTGTAAGAACTGAATATATATGTGTAAATACTAAAGATATATGCGTAAGAACGGAATATATATGTGTAAGAACTGAATATATATGTGTAAGAACTGAATATATATGTGTAAGAACTGAATATATATGTGTAAGAACTGAAAATATATGTGTAAGAACTGAAGATATATGCGTAAGATCGGAATATATATGCGTAAGAACGGAATATATATGCGTAAGAACGGAATATATATGTGTAAGAACTGAATATATATGTGTAAGAACTGAATATATATGTGTAAGAACTAAATATATATGCGTAAGAACGGAATATATATTTGTAAGAACTGAATATATATGTATATGAACTGAATATATATGTGTAAGAACTGAATATATATGTGTAAGAACTGAATATATATGTGTAAGAACTGAATATATATGTGTGAGAACTGAATATATATGTGTAAGAACAGAATATATATGAGTAAGAACGGAATATATATGCGTAAGAACTAAATATATATGCCGAAGAACGGAATATATATGCGTAAGAACGGAATATATATGCGTAAGAACGTAATATATATGCGTAAGAACGGAATATATATTAGTAAGAACTGAATATATGTGTAAGAACTGAATATATACGTGTAAGAACTGAATATATATGTGTAAGAAATGAATATATATTTGTAAGAACTGAATATATATGAGTAAGAACTGAATATATATGCGTAAGAACTGAATATATATGCGTAAGAACTGAATATATGCGTAAGAACTGAATATATGCTTAAGAACGGAATATATATGCGTAAGAACGGAATATATATGCGTAAGAACGGAATATATATGGGTAAGAACTGAATATATATGTATAAGAACTGAAAATATATGTGTAAGAACTGAATATATATGCGTAAGAACAGAATATATATGTGTTAGAACTGAATATATATGTGTAAAAACGGAATATATATGCGTAAGAATGGAATATATATGTGTAAGAACTGAATATATATGTGTAAGAACTGAATATATATGTGTAAGAAGAACAGAATCTATATGTGTAAGAACTGAATAGATATGGGTAAGAACTAAATATATATGCGTAAGAATTAAATATATGCGTAAGAACTGAATATATATGCGTAAGAACTGAATATATGTGTAAGAACTGAATATATATGTGTAAGAACTGAATATATATGTGTAAGAACTGAATATATATGTGTAAGAACTGAATATATATGCGTAAGAACGGAATATATATGTGTAAGAACTGAATATATATGCGTAAGAACGGAATATATATCTGTAAGAACTGAATATATATGTGTACGAACTGAATATATATGCGTAAGAACGGAATATATATGCGTAAGAACTCGAATATATATGTGTAAGCAGAACTGAATATATATGTGTAAGAACTGAATATATATGTGTAAGAACTAAATATATATGCGTAAGAATTGAATATATGCGTAAGAACTGAATATATATGCATAAGAACTGAATATATATGTGTAAGAACTGAATATATATGTGTAAGAACTGAATATATATATGTAAGAGCTGAATATATATGTGTAAGAACTGAATATATATGTGTAAGAACTGAATATATATGCGTAAGAACGGAATATATATGTGTAAGAACTGAATATATATGTGTAAGAACTGAATATATATGCGTAAGATCGGAATATATATGCGTAAGAACGGAATATATATGCGTAAGAACGGAATATATATGCGTAAAAACGGAATATAATTGTAAGAACTGAAGATATATGTGTAAGAATTGAATATATAAGTGAAAGAACTGAATATATATCTGTAAGAACTGAATATATGTGTAAGAACTGAATATATATGCGTAAGAACGGAATATATATGCGTAAGAACAAAATATATATGCGTAAGAACGGCATATATATGCGTAAGAACGGAATATATATGCGTAAGAACGGAATATATATGTGTAAGAACTGAATATATATGTGTAAGAACGGAATATATATGTGTAAGAACTGAATATATATGTGTAAGAACTGAATATATATTTGTAAGAACGAAATATATATGTGTAAGAACTGAATATATATGCGTAAGAACTGAATATATATGTGTAAGAACTGAATATATATGTGTAAGAGAACTGAATATATATGCGTAAGAACAAAATATATATGCGTAAGAACTGAATATATATGTGTAAGAACGGAATATATATGCGTAAGAACGGAATATATATGCGTAAGGACGGAATATATGCGTAAGAACTGAATATATATATGTGTAAGAACTAAATATATATGCGTAAGAATTGAATATATGCGTAAGAACTGAATATATATGCATAAGAACTGAATATATATGTGTAAGAACTGAATATATATGTGTAAGAACTGAATATATATATGTAAGAGCTGAATATATATGTGTAAGAACTGAATATATATGTGTAAGAACTGAATATATATGCGTAAGAACGGAATATATATGTGTAAGAACTGAATATATATGTGTAAGAAACTGAATATATATGCGTAAGATCGGAATATATATGCGTAAGAACGGAATATATATGCGTAAGAACGGAATATATATGCGTAAAAACGGAATATAATTGTAAGAACTGAAGATATATGTGTAAGAATTGAATATATAAGTGAAAGAACTGAATATATATCTGTAAGAACTGAATATATGTGTAAGAACTGAATATATATGCGTAAGAACGGAATATATATGCGTAAGAACAAAATATATATGCGTAAGAACGGCATATATATGCGTAAGAACGGAATATATATGCGTAAGAACGGAATATATATGTGTAAGAACTGAATATATATGTGTAAGAACGGAATATATATGTGTAAGAACTGAATATATATGTGTAAGAACTGAATATATATTTGTAAGAACGAAATATATATGTGTAAGAACTGAATATATATGCGTAAGAACTGAATATATATGTGTAAGAACTGAATATATATGTGTAAGAACTGAATATATATGCGTAAGAACAAAATATATATGCGTAAGAACTGAATATATATGTGTAAGAACGGAATATATATGCGTAAGAACGGAATATATATGCGTAAGGACGGAATATATGCGTAAGAACTGAATATATATGTGTAAGAACTGAATATATATGCGTAAGAACGGAATATATATGTGTAAGAACTGAATATATATGTGTAAGAACGGAATATATATGTGTAAAGAACTGAATATATATGTGTAAGAACTGAATATATATGTGTAAGAACTGAAAATATATGTGTAAGAACTGAATATATTTGCGTAAGAACGGAATATATATGCCTAAGAACTGAATATATATGCGTAAGAACGGAATATATATGCGAAAGAACTGAATTTATATGCGTAAGAACTGAATATATATGTGCAAAACTAAATATATATGTAAGAACGGAATATATATGCGTAAGAACGGAATTTATATGCGTAAGAACTGAATATATGCGTAAGAACGGAATATATGCGTAAGAACGGAATAAATATGCGTAAGAACGGAATATATATGCGTAAGAACGGAATATATATGCGTAAGAACGGATTATATATGGATAAAAACTGAATATATATGTGTAAGAACGGAATATATATGCGTAAGAACGGAATATATATGTGTAAGAACTAAATATATATATGTTTAACAACTGAATATATAGGTGTAAGGACTGAATATATATGCGTAAGAACGGAATATATATGTGTAAGAACTGAATATATATGTGTAAGAACTGAATATATATGTGTAAGAACTGAATATATATATGTGTAAGAACTGAATATATATGTGTAAGAACTGAATATATATGTGTAAGAACTGAATATATATGCGTAAGATTGGAATATATATGTGTAAGAACTGAATATATATGCGTAAGAACTGAATATATGCATAAGAACTGAATATATATGCGTAAGAACTGAATATATATTTGTAAGAATTGAATATATATGTGTAAGAACTGAATATATATGTGTAAGAACTGAATATATATGTGTAAGAACTGAATATATATGTGTAAGAACTGAATATATATGTGTAAGAACTGAATATATACGTGTATGAACTGAATATATATGTGTAAGAACTGAGTATATATGTGTAAGAACTGATTATATACGTGTAAGAACTGAATATATATGTGTACGAACTGAATATATATGCGTAAGAACGGAATATATATGCGTAAGAACTGAATATATATGTGTACGAACTGAATATATATGCGTAAGATCGGAATATATATGCGTAAGAACGGAATATATATGCGTAAGAACTGAATATATATGTGTAAGAACGGAATATATATGCGTAAGAACTGAATATATATGTGTAAGTACTGACTATATATGTGTAAGAACTGAATATATATGTGTAAGAACTGAAAATATATGTGTAAGAACTGAATATATTTGCGTAAGAACGGAATATATATGCCTAAGAACTGAATATATATGCGTAAGAACGGAATATATATGTGTAAGAACTGAGTATATATGTGTATGAACTGAATATATATGTGTAAGAACTGAATATATATGCGTAAGAACTGAATATATATGTGTAAGAACGGAATATATATGCGTAAGAACGGAATATATATGCGTAAGGACGGAATATATGCGTAAGAACTGAATATATATGTGTAAGAACTGAATATATATGCGTAAGAACGGAATATATATGTGTAAGAAATGAATATATATGTGTAAGAACGGAATATATATGTGTAAGAACTGAATATATATGTGTAAGAACTGAATATATATGTGTAAGAATTGAAAATGTATGTGTAAGAACTGAATATATTTGCGTAAGAACGGAATATATATGCCTAAGAACTGAATATATATGCGTAAGAACGGAATATATATGCGTAAGAACTGAATATATATGTGCAAAAACTAAATATATATGTAAGAACGGAATATATATGCGTAACAACGGAATTTATATGCGTAAGAACGGAATATATGCGTAAGAACTGAATATATGCGTAAGAACGGAATAAATGTGCGTAAGAACGGAATATATATGCGTAAGAACGGAATATATATGCGTAAGAACGGAATATATATGGGTAAGAACTGAATATATATGTGTAAGAACGGAATATATATGCGTAAGAACGGAATATATATGTGTAAGAACTAAATATATATATGTTTAATAACTGCATATATAGGTGTAATGACTGAATATATATGCGTAAGAACGGAATATATATGCGTAAGAACTGAATATATATGTGCAAAATCTAAATATATATGTAAGAACGGAATATATATGCGTAAGAACGGAATTTATATGCGTAAGAACTGAATATATGCGTAAGAACGGAATAAATATGCGAAAGAACGGAATATATATGCGTAAGAACGGAATATATATGCGTAAAAACGGAATATATATGTGTATGAACTTAATATATATGTGTAAGAACTGAATATATATGCGTAAGAACTGAATATATATGTGTAAGAACGGAATATATATGCGTAAGAACGGAATATATATGCGTAAGGACGGAATATATGCGTAAGAACTGAATATATATGTGTAAGAACTGAATATATATGCGTAAGAACGGAATATATATGTGTAAGAACTGAATATATATGTGTAAAAACGGAATATATATGTGTAAGAACTGAATATATAAGTGTATGAACTGAATATATATGCGTAAGAACGGAATATATATGCGTAAGAACTGAATATATATGTGTACGAACTGAATATATATGCGTAAGATCGGAATATATATGCGTAAGAACGGAATATATATGCGTAAGAACTGAATATATATATGTGTAAGAACGGAATATATATGCGTAAGAACTGAATATATATGTGTAAGTACTGACTATATATGTGTAAGAACTGAATATATATGTGTAAGAACTGAAAATATATGTGTAAGAACTGAATATATTTGCGTAAGAACGGAATATATATGCCTAAGAACTGAATATAAATGCGTAAGAACGGAATATATATGTGTAAGAACTGAGTATATATGTGTATGAACTAAATATATATGTGTAAAAACTGAATATATATGCGTAAGAACTGAATATATATGTGTAAGAACGGAATATATATGCGTAAGAACGGAATATATATGCGTAAGGACGGAATATATGCGTAAGAACTGAATATATATGTGTAAGAACTGAATATATATGCGTAAGAACGGAATATATATGTGTAAGAACTGAATATATATGTGTAAGAACGGAATATATATGTGTAAGAACTGAATATATATGTGTAAGAACTGAATATATATGTGTAAGAACTGAAAATGTATGTGTAAGAACTGAATATATTTGCGTAAGAACGGAATATATATGCCTAAGAACTGAATATATATGCGTAAGAACGGAATATATATGCGTAAGAACTGAATATATATGCGTAAGAACTGAATATATATGTGCAAAAACTAAATATATATGTAAGAACGGAATATATATGCGTAAGAACGGAATTTATATGCGTAAGAACTGAATATATGCGTAAGAACTGAATATATGCGTAAGAACGGAATAAATATGCGTAAGAACGGAATATATATGCGTAAGAACGGAATATATATGCGTAAGAACGGAATATATATGGGTAAGAACTGAATATATATGTGTAAGAACGGAATATATATGCGTAAGAACGGAATATATATGTGTAAGAACTAAATATATATATGTTTAATAACTGAATATATAGGTGTAATGACTGAATATATATGCGTAAGAACGGAATATATATGCGTAAGAACTGAATATATATGTGCTAAAACTAAATATATATGTAAGAACGGAATATATATGCGTAAGAACGGAATTTATATGCGTAAGAACTGAATATATGCGTTAGAACTGAATATATGCGTAAGAACGGAATAAATATGCGTAAGAACGGAATATATATGCGTAAGAACGGAATATATATGCGTAAGAACGGAATATATATGGGTAAGAACTGAATATATATGTGTAAGAACGGAATATATATGTGTAAGAACGGAATATATATGTGTAAGAACTAAAGATATATGTGTTTAATAACTGAATATATAGGTGTAAGGACTGAATATATATGCGTAAGAACGGAATATATATGTGTAAGAACTGAATATATATGTGTAAGAACTGAATATATATGTGTAAGAATTGAATATATATATATGTAAGAACTGAATATATATGTGTAAGAACTGAATATATATGCGTAAGATCGGAATATATATGTGTAAGAACTGAATATATATGCGTAAGAACTGAATATATATGTGTAAGAACGGAATATATATCTGTAAGAACTGAATATATATGTGTAAGAACTGAATATATATGTGTTAGAACTGAATATATATGTGTAAGAACTGAATATATATGTGTAAGATCGGAATATATATGCGTAAGAACAGAATATATATGCGTAAGAACGGAATATATATGCGTAAAAACGGAATATAATTGTAAGAACTGAAGATATATGTGTAAGAATTGAATATATAAGTGAAAGAACTGAATATATATCTGTAAGAACTGAATATATGTGTAAGAACTGAATATATATGCGTAAGAACGGAATATATATGCGTAAGAACAAAATATATATGCGTAAGAACGGAATATATATGCGTAAGAACGGAATATATATGCGTAAGAACGGAATATATATGTGTAAGAACTGAATATATATGTGTAAGAACGGAATATATATGTGTAAGAACTGAATATATATGTGTAAGAACTGAATATATATTTGTAAGAACGAAATATATATGTGTAAGAACTGAATATATATGTGTAAGAACTGAATATATATGTGTAAGAACTGAATATATATGCGTCAGAACGGAATATATATTTGTAAGAACTGAATATATATGTGTATGAACTGAATATATATGTGTAAGAACTGAATATATATGCGTAAGAACTGAATATATATGTGTAAGAACGGAATATATATGCGTAAGAAAGGAATATATATGCGTAAGGACGGAATATATGCGTAAGAACTGAATATATATGTGTAAGAACTGAATATATATGCGTAAGAACGGAATATATATGTGTAAGAACTGAATATATATGTGTAAGAACGGAATATATATGTGTAAGAACTGAATATATATGTGTAAGAACTGAATATATATGTGTAAGAACTGAAAATATATGTGTAAGAACTGAATATATATGCCTAAGAACTGAATATATATGCGTAAGTACGGAATATATATGCGTAAGAATTGAATATATATGCGTAAGTACGGAATATATATGCGTAAGAATTGAATATATATGCGTAAGAACTGAATATATATGTGCAAAAACTAAATATATATGTAAGAACGGAATATATATGCGTAAGAAAGGAATTTATATGCGTAAGAACTGAATATATGCGTAAGAACTGAATATATGCGTAAGAACGGAATAAATATGCGTAAGAACGGAATATATATGCGTAAGAACGGAATATATATGGGTAAGAACTGAATATATATGTGTAAAAACGGAATATATATGCGTAAGAACGGAATATATATGTGTAAGAACTAAAGATATATATGTTTAATAACTGAATATATAGGTGTAAGGACTGAATATATATGCGTAAGAACGGAATATATATGTGTAAGAACTGAATATATATGTGTAAGAACTGAATATATATGTGTAAGAATTGAATATATATATGTGTAAGAACTGAATATATATGTGTAAGAACTGAATATATATGCGTAAGATCGGAATATATATGTGTAAGAACTGAATATATATGCGTAAGTACTGAATATATATGTGTAAGAACTGAATATATATCTGTAAGAACTGAATATATATGTGTAAGAACTGAATATATATGTGTTAGAACTGAATATATATGTGTAAGAACGGAATATATATGCCTAAGAACTGAATATATATGCGTAAGAACGGAATATATATGCGTAAGAACGGAATATATATGCGTAAAAACGGAATATAATTGTAAGAACTGAAGATATATGTGTAAGAACTGAATATATATGCGTAAGAACGGAATATATATGCGTAAGAACAAAATATATATGCGTAAGAACGGAATATATATGCGTAAGAACGGAATATATATGCGTAAGAACGGAATATATATGCGTAAGAACTGAATATATGCGTAAGAACTGAATATATGCGTAAGAACGGAATAAATATGCGTAAGAACGGAATATATATGCGTAAGAACGGAATATATATGCGTTAGAACGGAATATATATGGGTAAGAACTGAATATATATGTGTAAGAACGGAATATATATGCGTAAGAACGGAATATATATGTGTAAGAACTAAATATATATATGTTTAATACCTGAATATATAGGTGTAAGGACTGAATATATATGCGTAAGAACGGAATATATATGCGTAAGAACGGAATATATATGGGTAAGAACTGAATATATATGTGTAAAAACGGAATATATATGCGTAAGAACGGAATATATATGTGTAAGAACTAAAGATATATATGTTTAATAACTGAATATATAGGTGTAAGGACTGAATATATATGCGTAAGAACGGAATATATATGTGTAAGAACTGAATATATATGTGTAAGAACTGAATATATATGTGTAAGAATTGAATATATATATGTGTAAGAACTGAATAAATATGTGTAAGAACTGAATATATATGCGTAAGATCGGAATATATATGTGTAAGAACTGAATATATATGCGTAAGAACTGAATATATATGTGTAAGAACTGAATATATATGTGTTAGAACTGAATATATATGTGTAAGAACTGAATATATATGCGTAAGATCGGAATATATATGCGTAAGAACGGAATATATATGCGTAAGAACGGAATATATATGCGTAAAAACGGAATATAATTGTAAGAACTGAAGATATATGTGTAAGAATTGAATATATAAGTGGAAGAACTGAATATATATCTGTAAGAACTGAATATATGTGTAAGAACTGAATATATATGCCTAAGAACGGAATATATATGCGTAAGAACAAAATATATATGCGTAAGAACGGAATATATATGCGTAAGAACGGAATATATATGCGTAAGAACGGAATATATATGCGTAAGAACTGAATATATGCGTAAGAACTGAATATATGCGTAAGAACGGAATAAATATGCGTAAGAACGGAATATATATGCGTAAGAACGGAATATATATGCGTTAGAACGGAATATATATGGGTAAGAACTGAATATATATGTGTAAGAACGGAATATATATGCGTAAGAACGGAATATATATGTGTAAGAACTAAATATATATATGTTTAATACCTGAATATATAGGTGTAAGGACTGAATATATATGCGTAAGAACGGAATATATATGTGTAAGAACTGAATATATATGTGTAAGAACTGAATATATATGTGTAAGAACTGAATATATATATGTGTAAAAACTGAATATATATGTGTAAGAACTGAATATATATGTGTAAGAACTGAATATATATGCGTAAGATCGGAATATATATGTGTAAGAACTGAATATATATGCGTAAGAACTGAATATATGCATAAGAACTGAATATATATGCGTAAGAACTGAATATTTATTTGTAAGAATTGAATATATATGTGTAAGAACTGAATATATATGTGTAAGAACTGAATATATATGTGTAAGAACTGAATATATATGTGTAAGAACTGAATATATACGTGTATGAACTGAATATATATGTGTAAGAACTGAGTATATATGTGTAAGAACTGAATATATATGTGTAAGAACTGAATATATATGTGAACGATCTGAATATATATGCGTAAGAACGGAATATATATGCGTAAGAACTGAATATATATGTGTACGAACTGAATATATATGCGTAAGATCGGAATATATATGCGTAAGAACGGAATATATATGCGTAAGAACTGAATATATATGTGTAAGAACGGATAATATGCGTAAGAACTGAATATATATGTGTAAGAACTGAATGTATATGTGTAAGAACTGAATATATATGTGTAAGAACTGAAAATATATGTGTAAGAACGGAATATATTTGTGTAAGAACGGAATATATATGCCTACGAACTGAATATATATGCGTAAGAACGGAATATATATGCGTAAGAACTGAATATATATGCGTAAGAACTGAATATATATGTGCAAAAACTAAATATATATGTAAGAACGGAATATATATGCGTAAGAACGGAATTTATATGCGTAAGAACTGAATATATGCGTAAGAACTGAATATATGCGTAAGAACGGAATATATATGCGGAAGAACGGAATATATATGCGTAAGAACGGAATATATATGGGTAAGAACTGAATATATATGTGTAAGAACGGAATATATATGCGTAAGAACGGAATATATATGTGTAAGAACTAAAGATATATATGTTTAATAACTGAATATATAGGTGTAAGGACTGAATATATATGCGTAAGAACGGAATATATATGTGTAAGAACTGAATATATATATGTGTAAGAACTGAATATATATGTGTAAGAACTGAATATATATATGTGTAAGAACTGAATATATATGTGTAAGAACTGAATATATATGTGTAAGAACTGAATATATATGCGTAAGATCGGAATATATATGTGTAAGAACTGAATATATATGCGTAAGAACTGAATATATGCATAAGAACTGAATATATATGCGTAAGAACTGAATATATATTTGTAAGAATTGAATATATATGTGTAAGAACTGAATATATATGTGTAAGAACTGAATATATATGTGTAAGAACTGAATATATATGTGTAAGAACTGAATATATACGTGTATGAACTGAATATATATGTGTAAGAACTGAGTATATATGTGTAAGAACTGAATATATATGTGTAAGAACTGAATATATATGTGTACGAACTGAATATATATGCGTAAGAACGGAATATATATGCGTAAGAACTGAATATATATATGTGTACGAACGGAATATATATGCGTAAGATAGGAATATATATGCGTAAGAACGGAATATATATGCGTAAGAACTGAATATATATGTGTAAGAACGGAATATATATGCGTAAGAACTGAATATATATGTGTTAGAACTGAATATATATGTGTAAGAACTGAATATATATGTGTAAGAACTGAATATATATGTGTAAGAACTAAATATATATATGTTTAATACCTGAATATATAGGTGTAAGGACTGAATATATATGCGTAAGAACGGAATATATATGTGTACGAACTGAATATATATGTGTAAGAACTGAATATATATGTGTAAGAACTGAATATATATATGTGTAAAAACTGAATATATATGTGTAAGAACTGAATACATATGTGTAAGAACTGAATATATATGTGTAAGAACTGAATATATATGTGTAAGAACTGAATATATATGTGTAAGAACTGATTATATATGTGTAAGAACTGAATATATACGTGTATGAACTGAATATATATGTGTAAGAACTGAGTATATATGTGTAAGAAATGAATATTTATGTGTAAGAACTGAATATATATCTGAACGAACTGAATATATATGCGTAAGAACGGAATATATATGCGTAAGATAGGAATATATATGCGTAAGAACGGAATATATATGCGTAAGAACTGAATATATATGTGTAAGAACGGAATATATATGCGTAAGAACTGAATATATATGTGTTAGAACTGAATATATATGTGTAAGAACTGAATATATATGTGTAAGAACTGAATATATATGTGTAGGAACTGAATATATATGTGTAAGAGCTGAATATATATGCGTAAGAACGGAATATACATGTGTAAGAACTGAATATATATGTGTAAGAACTGAATATATATGTGTAAGAACTGAATATATATGTGTAAGAACTGAATATATATGTGTAAGAACTGAATATATATTTGTAAGAACTGAATATATATGTGTAAGAACTGAATATATATGTGTAAGAACTGAATATATATGCGTAAGAACGGAATATATATGCGTAAGAACTGAATATATGCGTAAGAACTGAATGTATGCTTAAGAACGGAATATATATGCGTAAGAACGGAATATATATGGGTAAGAACTGAATATATATGTGTAAGAACTGAATATATATGTGTAAGAACGGAATATATATGCGTAAGAACAGAATATATATGTGCAAAAACTGAATATATATGTAAGAACGGAATATATATGCGTAAGAAAGGAATGTATATGCGTAAGAACTGAATATATGCGTAAGAACTGAATATATGCGTAAGAACGGAATAAATATGCGTAAGAACGGAATATATATGCGTAAGAACGGAATATATATGCGCTAGAACGGAATATATAGGGGTAAGAACTGAATATATATGTGTAAGAACGGAATATATATGCGTAAGAACGGAATATATATGTGTAAGAACTAAATATATATATGTTTAATACCTGAATATATAGGTGTAAGGACTGAATATATATGCGTAAGAACGGAATATATATGTGTACGAACTGAATATATATGTGTAAGAACTGAATATATATGTGTAAGAACTGAATATATATATGTGTAAAAACTGAATATATATGTGTAAGAACTGAATACATATGTGTAAGAACTGAATATATATGTGTAAGAACTGAATATATATGTGTAAGAACTGAATATATATGTGTAAGAACTGAATATATATGTGTAAGAACTGATTATATATGTGTAAGAACTGAATATATACGTGTATGAACTGAATATATATGTGTAAGAACTGAGTATATATGTGTAAGAATGAATTATTTATGTGTAAGAACTGAATATATATCTGAACGAACTGAATATATATGCGTAAGAACGGAATATATATGCGTAAGAACTGAATATATATGTGTACGAACTGAATATATATGCGTAAGATCGGAATATATATGCGTAAGAACGGAATATATATGCGTAAGAACTGAATATATATGTGTAAGAACGGAATAATATATGCGTAAGAACTGAATATATATGTGTAAGAACTGAATGTATATGTGTAAGAACTGAATATATATGTGTAAGAACTGAAAATATATGTGTAAGAACGGAATATATTTGCGTAAGAACGGAATATATATGCCTACGAACTGAATATATATGCGTAAGAACGGAATATATATGCGTAAGAACTGAATATATATGCGTAAGAACTGTATATATATGTGCAAAAACTAATATATATGTAAGAAAGGAATATATATGCGTAAGAACTGAATTTATATGCGTAAGAACTGAATATATGCGTAAGAACTGAATATATGCGTAAGAACGGAATATATATGCGTAAGAACGGAATATATATGCGTAAGAACGGAATATATATGGGTAAGAACTGAATATATATGTGTAAGAACGGAATATATATGCGTAAGAACGGAATATATATGTGTAAGAACTAAAGATATATATGTTTAATAACTGAATATATAGGTGTAAGGAATATATATGCGTAAGAACGGAATATATATGTGTAAGAACTGAATATATATGTGTAAGAACTGAATATATATGTGTAAGAACTGAATATATATATGTGTAAGAACTGAATATATATGTGTAAGAACTGAATATATATGTGTAAGAACTGAATATATATGCGTAAGATCGGAAAATATATGTGTAAGAACTGAATATATATGCGTAAGAAATGAATATATGCATAAGAACTGATATATATGCGTAAGAACTGAATATATATTTGTAGAATTGAATATATATGTGTAAGAACTGAATATATATGTGTAAGAACTGAATATATATGTGTGTAAGAACTGAATATATATGTGTAAGAACTGAATATATATGTGTAAGAACTGAATATATACGTGTATGAACTGAATATATATGTGTAAGAACTGAGTATATATGTTGTAAGAACTGAATATATATGTGTAAGAACTGAATATATATGTGTACGAACTGAATATATATGCGTAATAACGGAATATATATGCGTAAGAACTGAATATATATGTGTACGAACTGAATATATATGCGTAAGATAGGAATATATATGCGTAAGAACGGAATATATATGTGTAAGAACTGAATATATATGTGTAAGAACGGAATATATATGCGTAAGAACTGAATATATATGTGTAAGAACTGAATATATATGTGTAAGAACTGAATATATATGTGTAAGAACTGAATATATATGTGTAGGAACTGAATATATATGTGTAAGAGCTGAATATATATGCGTAAGAACGGAATATACATGTGTAAGAACTGAATATATATGTGTAAGAACTGAATATATATGTGTAAGAACTGAATATATATGTGTAAGAACTGAATATATATGTGTAAGAACTGAATATATATTTGTAAGAACTGAATATATATGTGTAAGAACTGAATATATATGTGTAAGAACTGAATATATATGCGTAAGAACGGAATATATATGCGTAAGAACAGAATATATATGTGTAAGAACTGAATATATATGTGTAAGAACGGAATATATATGCCTAAGAATGGAATATATATGTGTAAGAACTGAATATATATGTGTAAGAACTGAATATATATATGTGTAAGAGGAACTGAATATATATGTGTAAGAACTGAATATATATGCGTAAGAACTAAATATATATGCGTAAGAAGTGAATATATGCGTAAGAACTGAATATATATGCGTAAGAACTGAATATATATGCGTAAGACTGAATATATATGTGTAAGAATTGAATATATATGTGTAAGAACTGAAAATATATGTTTAAGAACTGATATATATTTTTGAATATATTTTGTAAGAACTGAATATGTATGCGTAAGAACGGAATATATATGTGCAAGAACTGAATATATATGCGTAAGAACGGAATATATATGTGTAAGAAACTGATATATATGTGTACGAACTGAATATATATGCTTCAGTACGGAATATATGTGCGTAAGAACTGAATATATATGCGTATGAATGGAATATATATGCGTAAGAACGGAATATATATGTGTAAGAACTGAATATATATGTGTAAGGACGGAATATATATGCGTAAGAATGGAATATATATGTGTAAGAACTGAATACATATGTGTAAGAACGGAATATATATCTGTAAGAACTGAATATATATAGGTAAGAACTGAATATATATGTGTAAGAACTGAATATATATGTGTAAGAACTGAATATATATGCGTAAGAACAGAATATATATGTGTAAGAACTGATATATATGTGTAAGAACGGAATATATATGCGTAAGTATGGAATATATATGTGTAAGAACTGAATATATATGCGTAAGAACTGAATATATATGCGTAAGAACTGAATATATATGTGTAAGAACTGAATATATATGTGTAAGAACTGAATATATATGTGTAAGAACTGAAAATATATGTTTAAGAACTGAATATATATGTGTAAGAACTGAATATGTATGCGTAAGAACGGAATATATATGTGCAAGAACTGAATATATATGCGTAAGAACGGAATATATATGCTTAAAAACTCAATATATAAGTGTAAGAACTGAATATATATGTGTAAGAACTGAATATATAGAACTGAATATATTTGTTTAAGAACTGAATATATATGTGTAAGGACGGAATATATATGCGTAAGAATGGAATATATATGTTTAAGAACTGAATACATATGTGTAAGAACGGAATATATATCTGTAAGAACTGAATATATATGTGTCAGAACTGATATATATGTGTAAGAACTGAATATATATGTGTAAGAACTGAAATTATATGCGTAAGAATGGAATATATATGCGTAAGAACGGAATATATATGCGTAAGAACGGAATATATATGTGTAAGAACTGAATATATATGTGTAAGGACGTAATATATATGCGTAAGAATGGAATATATATGTGTAAGAACTGAATATATATGTGCAAGAACGGAATATGTATCTGTAAGAACTGAATATATATGTGTAAGAACTGAATATATATGTGTTAGAACTGAATATATATGTGTAAGAACTGAATATATTTGCATATGATCGGAATATATATGCGTAAGAACGGAATATATATGCGTAAGAACGGAATATATATGTGTAAGAACTGAATATATATGCGTAAGAACTGAATATATATGCGAAATAACTGAATATATGCGTAAGAACTGAATACATATGCGTAAGTGCTGAATATATATATCTGTAAGAACTGAATATATATGGTGTAAGAACTGAATACATATGTGTAAGAACTGAATATATGTGTATGAACTGAATATATATGTTTAAGAACTGAATATATATGTGTAAGAACTGAATATATATGCGTAAGAATGGAATATATATGTGTAAGAACTGAATATATATGCGTAAGAACGGAATATATATGTAAAAGAACTGAATATATATGTGTACGAACTGAATATATATGCGTAAGAACGGAATATATATGCGTAAGAACTGGATATATATGCGTAAGAATGGAATATATATGCGTAAGAACGGAATTTATATGCGTAAGAACGGAATATATATGGGTAAGAACGGAATATATATGCGTAAGAACTGAATATATATGCGTAAGAATAGAATATATATGCGTAAGAACTGAATATATATGTGTAAGAACTGAATATATATGCGTAAGAATGGAATATATATGCTTAAGAACGGAATATATATGCGTAAGAACGGAATATATATGAGTAAGAACGGAATATATATGCGTAAGAACGGAATATATATGTGTAAGAACTGAATATATATGTGTAAGGACGGAATATATATGCGGAAGAATGGAATATATATGTGTAAGAACTGAATATATATGTGTAAGAACGGAAATATATCTGTATGAACTAAATATATATGTGTAAGAACTGAATATATATGTGTTAGAACTGAATATATATGTGTACGAACAGAATATATATGTGTAAGAACTGAATATTTATGCATAAGAATGGAATATATATGCGTAAGAACGCAATATATATGCGTAAGAACGGAATATATATGCGTAAGAACGCAATATATAAGCGTAAGAACGGAATATATATGTGTAAAAACTGAATATATATGTGTAAGAACGGAATATATATCTGTAAGAACTGAATATATATGTGTAGGAACTGAATATATATGTGTTATAACTGAATATATATGTGTAAAAACTGAATATATATGCGTAAGATCGGAATATATATGCTTAAGAACGGAATATATATTGCGTAAGAACGGAATATAATTGTAAGAACTGAAGATATATGTGTAAGAACTGAATATATATGTGTAGGAACTGGATATATATCTGTAAGAACTGAATATATATGTGTAAGAACTGAATATATATGCGTAAGAACGGAATATATATGCCTAAGAACTGAATATATATGAGTTAGAACGGAATATATATGCGTAAGAACGGAATATATATGCGTAGAACGGAATATATATGCGTAAAGTACGGAATATATATGTGTAAGAACTAAAAATATATACGTAAGAACTGAATATATATGCGTCAGAACTGAATATATATTTGTAAGAACTGAATATATACGTGTAAGAACTGAATATATATGTGTAAGAAATGAATATATATGTGTAAGAACTGAATAAATATGTGTAAGAACTGAATATATATGCGTAAGAACGGAATATATATTCGTAAGAACTAAAAATATATGCGTAAGAACTGAATATATATGCGTCAGAACTGAATATATATTTGTAAGAACTGAATATATATGCGTAAGATCGGAATATATATGCGTAAGAACGGAATATATATGCGTAAGAACGGAATATAATTGTAAGAACTGAAGAATATGTGTAAGAACTGAATATATATGTGTAGGAACTGAATATATATCTGTAAGAACTGAATATATATGTGTAAGAACTGAATATATATGCGTAAAGAACGAATATATATGCCTAAGAACTGAATATATATGCGTTTAGAACGGAATATATATGCGTAAGAACGGAATATATATGTGTAAGAACTGAATATATATGCGTAAGAACGGAATATATATGTGTAAGAACTGAATATATGTGTAAGAACTGAATATACTTGTGTAAGAATTGAATATATATGCGTAAGATCGGAATATATATGCGTAAGAAAGGAATATATATGCGTAAGAACGGAATATATATGCGTAAGAACGAATATATTGTAAGAACTGAATATATATGTGTAAGAACTGAATATATATGTGTAAGAACTGAATATATATGTGTAAGAACGGAATAATATGTGTAAGAACTGAATATATGTGTAAGAACTGAATATATATGCGTAAGAACGGAATATATATGCCTAAGAACGGAATATATATGCGTAAGAACGGAATATATATGCGTAAGAACTGAATATATAAGCGTAAGAACTGAATATGTATGTGTAAGAACTAAATATATATGTGTATGAACTGAATATATATGCGTAAGAACGGAATATAAATGCGTAAGTAATGAATATAAGAACGGAATATACATGTGTAAGAACTGAATATATATGTGTAAGAACTGAATATATATGTGTAAGAACTGAATATATATGCGTAAGAACTGAATATATATGTGTAAGAACTGAATATATATGTGTAAGAAATGAATACATATTTGTAAGAAATGAATATATATTTGTAAGAACTGAATATATATGTGTAAGAACTGAATATAAATGCGTAAGAACGGAATATATACGTGTAAGAACTGAATATATATATGTAAGAACTGAATATATCTGTGTAAGAACTGAATATATATGCGTAAGATCGAAATATATATGCGTAAGAACGGAAAATATATGCATAAGAACTGAATATATATGTGTAAGAACGGAATATATATGCGTAAGAACTGAATATATATATGTAAGAACTGAATATATATGCGTAAGAACGGAATATATATGTGTAAGACCTGAATATATATGCGTAAGAACTGAATATATATGCGTAAGAACTGAATATATATGTGTAAGAACTGAATATATATGCGTAAGAACGGAATATACATGCTTAAAAACTCAATATATAAGTGTAATAACTGAATATATATGTGTAAGAACTGAATATATATGTGTAAGAACTGAATATATATGTGTAAGAACTGAATATATATGCGTAAGAACGGAATATATATGTGTAAGAACTGTATATATATGCGTAAGATCGGAATATATATGCGTAAGAACGGAATATATATGGGTAAGAACTGAATATATATGTGTTAGAACTGAATATATATGTGTAAGAACTGAATATATATTTGTAAGTACTGAATATATATGCGTAAGAACGGAATATACATGTGTAAGAACTGAATATATATGTGTAAGAACTGAATATATTGTGTAAGAATTGAATATATATGTGTAAAAACTGAATATATATGTGTAAGAACTGAATATATATGGGTAAGAACTGAATATATATATGTAAGAACTGAATATATATGTGTAAGAAATGAATAGATATTTGTAAGAAATGAATATATATTTGTAAGAAATGAATATATATGTGTAACAACTGAATATATATGCGTAAGAACGGAATATATACGTGTAAGAACTGAATATATATATGTAAGAACTGAATATATATGTGTAAGAACTGAATATATATGCGTAAGATCGGAATATATATGCGTAAGAACGGAATATATATGCGTAAGTACTGAATATATATGTGTAAGAACGGAATATATATGCGTAAGAACTGAATATATATGTGTAAGAACTGAATATATATGCGTAAGAACTGAATATATATGCGTAAGAACTGCATATATATGCGTAAGAACTGAATATATATGTGTAAGAACTGAATATATATGCGTAAGAACGGAATATATATGCTTAAAAACTCAATATATATGTGTAAGAACTAAATATATATGTGTAAGAACTGAATATATATGTTTAAGAACTGAATATATATGTGTAAGAATTGAATATATATGCGTAAGAACGGAATATATAAGTGTAAGAACTGAATATATATGTGTAAGAACTGAATATATAGGTGTACGAACTGAATATATATGCGTAAGAACGGAATATATATGAGTAAGAACTGAATATATATGCGTAAGAACTGAATATGTATGTGTTAGAACTAAATATATATGTGTAATAACTGAATATATATGCGTAAGAACGGAATATAAATGCGTAAGAACTGAATAAATGCGTAAGAACTGAATATATGTGTAAGAACTGAATATATATTTGTAAGGACGGAATATATATGCGTAAGAATGGAATATATATGTGTAAGATTTGAATATAGATGTGTAAGAACTGAATATATATGTGTAAGAACTGAATATATATGTGTAAGAACTGAATATTTATGTGTAAGTATTGAATATATATGCGTAAGATCGGAATATATATGCGTAAGAACGGAATATATATGCGTAAGAACTGAATATATATGTGTAATAACTGAACATATATGCGTAAGAATGGAAATATATGAGTAAGAACGGAATATATATGCGTAAGAACGGAATATATATGCGTAAGAACTGAATATATATGTGTAAGAACTGTAAGAACTGAATATATCTGTAAGAAATGAATATATATGTGTAAGAACTGAATATATATGTGTAAGAACTGAATATATATGCGTAAGATTGGAATATATATGCGTAAGAACAGAATATATATGCGTAAGAACTGAATATGCGTAAGATTGGAATATATATGCGTAAGAACGGAATATATATGCGTAAGAACTGAATATATATGTGTAAGAAATGAATATATATGTGTAAGAACTGAATATATATGCGTAAGAACGGAATATATATTTGTAAGAACTGAATATATATGTGTATGAACTGAATATATTTGTGTAAGAACTGAATATATATGTGTAAGAACGGAATATATATGCTTAAGAACTGAATATATATGTGTAAAAACAGAATATATATGCGTAAGAACGGAATATATATGCGTAAGAACGGAATATATATGCGTAAGAACGGAATATATATGGGTAAGAACTGAATATATATGTGTAAGAACTGAATAGATATGTGTAAGAACAGAATATATATGTGTAAGAACTGAACATATATGTGTAAGTACTGAATATATATGCGTAAGAACGGAATATACATGTGTAAGAACTGAATATATATGTGTAAGAACTGAATATATATGTGTAAGAACTGAATATATATGTGTAAGAACTGAATATATATGCATAAGAACTGAATATATATGTGTAAGAACTGAATATATATGTGTAAGAACTGAATATATATTTGAAAGAACGGAATATATATGCGTAAGAACTGAATATATGCGTAAGAACTGAATATATGCTTAAGAACGGAATATATATGCGTAAGAACGGAATATATATGCGTAAGAACGGAATATACATGTGTAAGAACTGAATATATATGTGTAAGAACTGAATATATATGTGTAAGAACTGAATATGTATGCGTAAGAATGGAATATATATGCTTAAAAACTCAATATATATGTGTAAGAACTGAATATATATGTGTTAGAACTGAATATATATGTTTAAGAACTGAATATATATGTGTAAGAACTGAATATATATGCGTAAGAACGGAATATATAAGTGTAAGAACTGAATATATATGTGTAAGAACTGAATATGTATATGTTAGAACTAAATATATATGTGTAATAACTGAATATATATGCGTAAGAACGGAATATAAATGCGTAAGAACTGAATATATGCGTAAGAACTGAATATATGCGTAAGAACGGAATATATATGCGTAAGAACGGACTATATATGCGTAAGAACGGAATATATATGTGTAAGAACTGAATATATATGTGTAAGAACTGAATATATATGCGAAAGAACGGAATATAAATGCATAAGAACTGAATATATGCATAAGAACTGAATATATGCGTAAGAACGGAATATATATGCATAAGAACGGAATATATATGCGTAAGAACGGAATATATATGGGTAAGAACTGAAAATATATGTGTAAGAACTGAATATATATGTGTAAGAACTGAATATATATGTGTAAGAACTGAATATATATGTGTAAGTACTGAATATATATACGTAAGAACGGAATATACATGTGTAAGAACTGAATATATATGTGTAAGAACTGAATATATATGTGTAAGAATTGAATATATATGTGTAAGAACTGAATATATATGTGTAAGAACTGAATATATATGCGTAAGAACTGAATATATATGTGTAAGAACTGAATATATATGTGTAAGAAATGAATATATATTTGTAAGAACTGAATATATATGTGTAAGAACTGAATATATATGCGTCAGAACGGAATATATAAGTGTAAGAACTGAATATATATATGTTAGAACTGAATATATATGTGTAAGAACTAAATATATATGCGTAAGATCGGAATATATATGCGTAAGAACGGAATATATATGCGTAAGAACTGAATATATATGTGTAAGAACGGAATATATATGCGTAAGAACTGAATATATATGTGTAAGAACTGAATATATATGCGTAAGAACTGAATATATATGTATAAGAACTGAATATATATGCGTAAGAACGGAATATATATGTGTAAGAACTGAATATATATGCGTAAGAACTGAATATATATGCGTAAGAACTGAATATATATGCGTAAGAACTGAATATTTATGTGTTAGGACTGAATATATATGTTTAAGAACTGAATATATATGCGTAAGAACTGAATATATATGTGTAATAACTGAACATATATGCGTAAGAATGGAAATATATGAGTAAGAACGGAATATATATGCGTAAGAACGGAATATATATGCGTAAGAACTGAATATATATGTGTAAGAACTGTAAGAACTGAATATATCTGTAAGAAATGAATATATATGTGTAAGAACTGAATATATATGTGTAAGAACTGAATATATATGCGTAAGATTGGAATATATATGCGTAAGAACGGAATATATATGCGTAAGAACTGAATATGCGTAAGATTGGAATATATATGCGTAAGAACGGAATATATATGCGTAAGAACTGAATATATATGTGTAAGAAATGAATATATATGTGTAAGAACTGAATATATATGCGTAAGAACGGAATATATATTTGTAAGAACTGAATATATATGGGTATGAACAGAATATATTTGTGTAAGAACTGAATATATATGTGTAAGAACGGAATATATATGCTTAAGAACTGAATATATATGTGTAAAAACGGAATATATATGCGTAAGAACGGAATATATATGCGTAAGAACGGAATATATATGCGTAAGAACGGAATATATATGGGTAAGAACTGAATATATATGTGTAAGAACTGAATAGATATGTGTAAGAACAGAATATATATGTGTAAGAACTGAACATATATGTGTAAGTACTGAATATATATGCGTAAGAACGGAATATACATGTGTAAGAACTGAATATATATGTGTAAGAACTGAATATATATGTGTAAGAACTGAATATATATGTGTAAGAACTGAATATATATGCATAAGAACTGAATATATATGTGTAAGAACTGAATATATATGTGTAAGAACTGAATATATATTTGAAAGAACGGAATATATATGCGTAAGAACTGAATATATGCGTAAGAACTGAATATATGCTTAAGAACGGAATATATATGCGTAAGAACGGAATATATATGCGTAAGAACGGAATATACATGTGTAAGAACTGAATATATATGTGTAAGAACTGAATATATATGTGTAAGAACTGAATATGTATGCGTAAGAACGGAATATATATGCTTAAAAACTCAATATATATGTGTAAGAACTGAATATATATGTGTTAGAACTGAATATATATGTTTAAGAACTGAATATATATGTGTAAGAACTGAATATATATGCGTAAGAACGGAATATATAAGTGTAAGAACTGAATATATATGTGTAAGAACTGAATATGTATGTGTTAGAACTAAATATATATGTGTAATAACTGAATATATATGCGTAAGAACGGAATATAAATGCGTAAGAACTGAATATATGCGTAAGAACTGAATATATGCGTAAGAACGGAATATATATGCGTAAGAACGGACTATATATGCGTAAGAACGGAATATATATGTGTAAGAACTGAATATATATGTGTAAGAACTGAATATATATGCGAAAGAACGGAATATAAATGCATAAGAGATGAATATATGCATAAGAACTGAATATATGCGTAAGACCGGAATATATATGCATAAGAACGGAATATATATGCGTAAGAACGGAATATATATGGGTAAGAACTGAAAATATATGTGTAAGAACTGAATATATATGTGTAAGAACTGAATATATATGTGTAAGAACTGAATATATATGTGTAAGTACTGAATATATATACGTAAGAACGGAATATACATGTGTAAGAACTGAATATATATGTGTAAGAACTGAATATATATGTGTAAGAATTGAATATATATGTGTAAGAACTGAATATATATGTGTAAGAACTGAATATATATGCGTAAGAACTGAATATATATGTGTAAGAACTGAATATATATGTGTAAGAAATGAATATATATTTGTAAGAACTGAATATATATGTGTAAGAACTGAATATATATGCGTCAGAACGGAATATATAAGTGTAAGAACTGAATATATATATGTTAGAACTGAATATATATGTGTAAGAACTAAATATATATGCGTAAGATCGGAATATATATGCGTAAGAACGGAATATATATGCGTAAGAACTGAATATATATGTGTAAGAACGGAATATATATGCGTAAGAACTGAATATATATGTGTAAGAACTGAATATATATGCGTAAGAACTGAATATATATGTATAAGAACTGAATATATATGCGTAAGAACGGAATATATATGTGTAAGAACTGAATATATATGCGTAAGAACTGAATATATATGCGTAAGAACTGAATATATATGCGTAAGAACTGAATATATATGTGTTAGGACTGAATATATATGTTTAAGAACTGAATATATATGTGTAAGAACTGAATATATATGCGTAAGAACGGAATATATATGTCTAAGAACTGAATATATATGCGTAAGAACGGTATATTTATGTGTAAGAACTGAATATATAGGTGTACGAACTGAATATATATGCGTAAGAACGGAATATATATGCGTAAGAACTGAATATATATGCGTAAGAATGGAATATATATGCGTAAGAACAAAATATATATGCGTAAGAACGGAATATATATGCGTCAGAACGGAATATATATGCGAAAGAACGAAATATATATGTGTAAGAACTGAATATATATTTGTAAGGACGGAATATATATGCGTAAGAATGGAATATATATGTGTAAGATTTGAATATAGATGTGTAAGAACTGAATATATATGTGTAAGAACTGAATATATATGTGTAAGAACTGAATATTTATGTGTAAGTATTGAATATATATGCGTAAGAACTGAATATATATGTGTAAGAACTGAATATATATGCATAAGAACTGAATATATATGTGTAAGAACTGAATATATATGTGTAAGAATTGAATATATAGGTGTACGAACTGAATATATATGCGTAAGAACGGAATATATATGCTTAAGAACTGAATATATATGCGTAAGAACTGAATATGTATGTGTAAGAACTAAATATATATGTGTAAGAACTGAATATATATGCGTAAGAACGGAATATAAATGCGTAAGAACTGAATATATGCGTAAGAACTGAATATATGCGTAAGAACGGAATATATATGCGTAAAACGGAATATATATGCGTAAGAACGGAATATATATGCGTAAGAACGGAATATATATGGGTAAGAACTGAATATATATGTGTAAGAACTGAATATATATGTTTAAAAACTGAATATATATGCGTAAGAACGGATTATATATGTGTAAGAACTGAATATATATGCGTAAGAACGGAATATATATGTGTAAGAACTGAATATATAGGTGTACGAACTGAATATATATGAGTAAGAACGGAATATATATGCATAAGAACTGAATATATATGCGTAAGAATGGAATATATATGCGTAAGAACGGAATATATATGCGTAAGAACGGAATATATATGGGTAAGAACTGAATATATATGTGTAAGAACTGAATATATATGTGTAAGAACTGAATATATATGTGTAAGAACTGAATATATATGGGTAAGAACTGAATATATATGCGTAAGAACGGAATATAAATGCATAAGAACTGAATATATGCATAAGAACTGAATATATGCGTAAGAACGGAATATATATGCATAAGAACGGAATATATATGCGTAAGAACGGAATATATATGTGTAAGAACTGAAAATATATGTGTAAGAACTGAATATATATGTGTAAGAACTGAATATATATGTGTAAGAACTGAATATATATGTTTAAGTACTGAATATATATGCGTAAGAACGGAATATACATGTGTAAGAACTGAATATATATGTGTAAGAACTGAATATATATGTGTAAGAATTGAATATATATGTGTAAGAACTGAATATATATGTGTAAGAACTGAATATATATGCGTAAGAACTGAATATATATGTGTAAGAACTGAATATATATGTGTAAGAAATGAATATATATTTGTAAGAAATGAATATATATGTGTAAGAACTGAATATATATGCGTAAAAACGGAATATATACGTGTAAGAACTGAATATATATATGTAAGAACTGAATATATATGTGTAAGAACTGAATATATATGCGTAAGATCGGAATATATATGCGTAAGAACGGAATATATATGCGTAAGAACTGAATATATATGTGTAAGAACGGAATATATATGCGTAAGAACTGAATATATATGTGTAAGAACTGAATATATATGCGTAAGAACTGAATATATACGTATAATAACTGAATATATATGCGTAAGAACGGAATATATATGTGTAAGAACTGAATATATATGCGTAAGAAATGAATATATATGCGTAAGAACTGAATATATATGCGTAAGAACTGAATATATATCTGTGAGGTCTGAATATATATGTTTAAGAACTGAATATATATGTGTAAGAACTGAATATATATGCGTAAGAACGGAATATATATATGTCTAAGAACTGAATATATATGTGTAAGAACTGAATATATATGTGTAAGAATTGATTATATATGTGTAAGAACTGAAAATATATGCGTAAGATCGGAATATACATGTGTAAGAACTGAATATATATATGTGTAAGAACTGAATATATATGTGTAAGAATTGAATATATATGTGTAAGAACTGAATATATATGTGTAAGAACTGAATATGTATGCGTAAGAACAGAATATATATGTGTAAGAACTGAATATATATGTGTAAGAAATGAATATATATTTGTAAGAACTGAATATATATGTGTAAGAACTGAATATATATGCGTAAGAACGGAATATATACGTGTAAGAACTGAATATATGTTTAAGAACTGAATATATATGTTTAAGAACTGAATATATATGTGTAAGAACTGAATATATATGCGTAAGAACGGAATATATATGTGTAAGAACTGAATATATATGCGTAAGAATGGAATATATATGTGTAAGAACTGAATATATAGGTGTACGAACTGAATATATATGCGTAAGAACGGAATATATATGCATAAAAACTGAATATATATGCGTAAGAATGGAATATATATGCGTAAGAACGGAATATATATGCGTAAGAACGGATTATATATGCGTAAGAACGGAATATATATGCGTAAGAATGGAATATATATGTGTAAGAACTGAATATATATGCGTAAGAACTGAATATATATGCGTAAGAACTAAATATATATGCGTAAGAACTGAATATATATGTGAAAGAACTGAATATATATGCGTAAGAACGGAATATATATGCTTAAGAACTGAATATATATGTGTAAGAACTGAATATATATGTGTAAGAACTGAATATATATGTTTAAGAACTGAATATATATGTGTAAGAACTGAATATATATGCGTAAGAACGGAATATATATGTGTAAGAACTGAATATGTATGCGTAAGAACGGAATATATATGTGTAAAAACTGAATATATATGTGTAATAACTGAATATATATCTGTAAGTACGGAATATATATGCGTAAGAATGGAAAATATATGCGTAAGAACGGAATATATATGCGTAAGAACTGAATATATATGCGTAAGAACTGAATATATATGTGTAAGAACTGAATATATATGTGTAAGAACTGAATATATATGTGTAAGAACTGAATATATATGTGTAAGAACTGAATATATGCGTAAGAACTTAATATATGCTTAAGAACGGAATGTATATGCGTAAGAACGGAATATATATGCGTAGGAACGGAATATATATGGGTAAGAACTGAATATATATGTGTAAGTTCTGAATATATATGCTTCCGAACGGAATATACATGTGTAATAACTGAATATATATGTGTAAGAACTGAATATATATGTGTAAGAAATGAATATATATGTGTAAGAACTGAATATATATGTAAGAGCTGAATATATACGCGTAAGAACTGAATATATATGTGTAAGAACTGAATATATATGCGTAAGAACGGAATATACAAGTGTAAGTACTGAATATATATGTGTAAGAACTGAATATATTTGTGTAAGAACTGAATATATATGTGTAAGAACTGAATATATATGCATAAGAACTGAATATATATGTGTAAGAACTGAATATATATGTGTAAGAATTGAATATATATTTGTAAGAACGGAATATATATGCGTAAGAACGGAATATATGCCTAAGAACTGAATATATGCTTAAGAACGGAATATATATGCGTAAGAACGGAATATATATGCGTAAGAACGGAAAATATATGCGTAAGAAAGGAATATTTATGCGTAAGAACGGAATATATATGGGTAAGAACTGAATATATCTGTGTAAGAACTGAATATATATGCGTAATAACGGAATATACATGTGTAAGAACTGAATATATATGTGTAAGAACTGAATATATATGTGTAAGAACTGAATATGTATGCGTAAGAACGGAATATATATGCTTAAAAACTCAATATATATGTGTAAGAACTGAATAAATATGTGTAAGAACTGAATATATACGTTTAAGAACTGAATATATATGTGTAAGAACTGAATATATATGCGTAAGAACGGAATATATATGTTTAAGAACTGAATATATATGTGTAAGAACTGAATATATATGTGTAAGAACTGAATATATAGGTGTACGAACAGAACATATATGCGTAAGAACGGAATATATATGCGTAAGAACTGAATATATATGCGTAAGAACTGAATATGTATGTGTAAGAACTAAATATATATGTGTAAGAACTGAATATATATGCGTAACAACGGAATATAAATGCGTAAGAACTGAATATATGCGTAAGAACTGAATATATGCGTAAGAATGGAATATATATGCGTAAGAACGGAATATATATGCGTAAGAACGGAATATATATGTGTAAGAACTGAATAAATATGTGTAAGAACTGAATATATATGCGTAAGAACGGAATATAAATGCGTAAGAACTGAATATATGCATAAGAACTGAATACATGCGTAAGAACGGAATATATATGCGTAAGAACGGAATATATATGCGTAAGAACGGAATATATATGGGTAAGAACAGAATATATATGTGAAAGAACTGAATATATATGTGTAAGAACTGAATATATATGTGTAAGAACTGAATATATATGTGTAAGTACTGAATATATATGCGTAAGAACGGAATATACATGTGTAAGAACTGAATATATATGTGTAAGAACTGAATATATATGTGTAAGAATTGATTATATATGTGTAAGTACTGAAAAATATATGCGTAAGATCGGAATATATATGCGTAAGAACTGAATTTATATGTGTAAGAACGGAATATATATGCGTAAGAACTGAATATATATGTGTAAGAACTGATATATATGCGTAAGAACGGAATATATATATGTAAGAACTGAATATATATGCGTAAGAACTGAATATATATGCGTAAGAACTGAATATATATGCGTAAGAACTGAATATGTATGCGTAAGAACCTGAATATATATGCTTAAAAACTCAATATATATGTGTAAGAACTGAATATATATGTGTAAGAACTGAATATATATGTTTAAGAACTGAATATATATGTGTAAAAACTGAATATATATGCGTAAGAAACGTAATATATATATGTAAGAACTGAATATATATGTGTAAGAACTGAATATATATGTGTAAGAATTGAATATATAGGTGTACGAACTGAATATATATGCGTAAAAACGGAATATATATGTGTAAGAACTGAATATATATGCGTAAGAACTTAATATGTATGTGTAAGAAACTAAATATATATGTGTAAGAACTGAATATATATGCGTAAGAACGGAATATAAATGCGTAAGAATTGAATATATGCGTAAGAACTGAATATATGCGTAAGAACGGAATATATATGCGTAAGAACGGGAATATATATGCGTAAGAACTGAATATATATGTGTAAGAACTGAATATATATTTGTAAGAACTGAATATATATGCGTAAGAACGGATTATATATGTGTAAGAACTGAATATATATGCGTAAGAACGGAATATATATTTGTAAGAACTGAATATATAGGTGTACGAACTGAATATATATGAGTAAGAACGGAATATATATGCACAAGAACTGAATATATATGCCTAAGAATGGAATATATATGCGTAAGAACGGAATATATATGCGTAAGAACGGAATATATATGGGTAAGAACTGAATATATATGTGTAAGAACTGAATATATATGTGTAAGAACTGAATATATATGTGTAAGAACTGAATATATATGTGTAAGAACTGAATATATATGTGTAAGTACTGAATATATATGCGTAAGAACGGAATATACATGTGTAAGAACTGAATATATATGTGTAAGAACTGAATATATATGTGTAAGAAATGAATATATATTTGTAAGAACTGAATATATATGTGTAAGAACTGAATATATATGCGTAAGAACGGAATATATACGTGTAATAACTGAATATATGTGTAAAGAACTGAATATATATGTGTAAGAAACTGAATATATATGCGTAAGATCGGAATATATATGCGTAAGAACGGAATATATATGCTTAAGAAACTGAATATATATGTGTAACAGAACGGACTATATATGCGTAAGAACTGAATATATATGTGTAAGAACTGAATATATATGAGTAAGAACGGAATATATATGTGTAAAGAACTGAATATATATGCGTAAGAACTGAATATATATGCGTAAGAACTGAATTTATATGCGTAAGAATTGAATATATTTGTGTAAGAACTGAATATATATGCGTAAGAACGGAATATATATTCTTAAGAACTGAATATATATGTGTAAGAACTGAATATATATTTGTAAGAACTGAATATATATGTTTAAGAACTGAATATATATGTGTAAGAACTGACTATATATGCGTAAGAACGGAATATATATATGTAAGAACTAAATATATATGCGTAAGAACGGAATATATAGGTGTAAGAACTAAATATATAGGTGTACGAACTGAATATATATGCGTAAGAACGGAATATATATGCATAAGAACTGAATATATATGCGTAAGAATGGAATATATATGCGTAAGAAAGGAATATATATGCGTAAGAACGGAATATATATGCGTAAGAACGGAATATATATGCGTAAGAATGGAATATATATGTTTAAGAACTGAATATATATGCGTAAGAACTGAATTTATTGTATACTTTCATATTGTCCCGTTTAGTTTGCATTGAGCTAAGCGTGCAATATTCTACGATATTGCACGCATTCATATTGCACGGGAACTTTTGCTCGTGCTTGCTAAGAGCCGCGAAATAGAAATAAGGAACTACTTTCAAATAAAAATAACGGAATCCTTCCTATAGTGTCAACAAAATAATACGTGTTTTTTTTTCAACCTTTTATGGCAAAAATTGATAAAATAACTGAAAAGGTCACTCACCCACTGTTTTTAACGTTATCGAATGGTAAACAAACTTTAGAAAATGGCTTGTTGTTTTTAATGACGTCATCCGACGTCGACGTCGTTTTCGCGCAAAATAATCATCCACACAAAATGAAACTGAATGGCAAGATAGGAATTCCATCAAAAGCTATAGAAATAACACAAATACAATGAAATGTAATAGTCATACAATTAACATTGATCGAAAACAATATGAAAGTATACAATAAAGAGGTTATTGAATTTGTATGGCTAAATATTACTTGGAACTCGTTGTTTTGGCGCAGGACGACTCGCAAGCTCGTCGTCCTTTGCCAAAACAACTCGTTCCAAGGAATATTTAGCCATACAAATGCAATAACCTATAATATATGCGTAAGAACTGAATATATATGCGTAAGAACTAAATATATATGCGTAAGAACTGAATATATATGTGAAAGAACTGAATATATATGCGTAAGAACGGAATATATATGTGTAAGAACTGAATATATATGTGTAAGAACTGAATATATATGTTTAAGAACTGAATATATATGCGTAAGAACTGAATATATATGCGTAAGAACTGAATATATATGTGTAAGAACTGAATATATATGTGTAAGAACTGAATATATATGCGTAAGAACGAAATATATATGTGTAAAAACTGAATATATATGTGTAATAACTGAATATATATGTGTAAGTACGGAATATATATGCGTAAGAATGGAAAATATATGCGTAAGAACGGAATATATATGCGTAAGAACTGAATATATATGCGTAAGAACTGAATATATATGTGTAAGAACTGAATATATATGTGTAAGAACTGAATATATATGTGTAAGAACTGAATATATATGTGTAAGAACTGAATATATGCTTAAGAACGGAATGTATATGCGTAAGAACGGAATATATATGCGTAAGAACGGAATATATATGCGTAAGAACGGAATATATATGGGTAAGAACTGAATATATATGTGTAAGTTCTGAATATATATGCGTCCGAACGGAATATACATGTGTAAGAACTGAATATATATGTGTAAGAACTGAATATATATGTGTAAGAAATGAATATATATGTGTAAGAACTGAATATATATGTAAGAACTGAATATATATGCGTAAGAACTGAATATATATGTGTAAGAACTGAATATATATGCGTAAGAACTGAATATATATGCGTAAGAACGGAATATATATGCGTCATAATAGAATATATATGTGTAAGTACTGATTATATATGTGTAAGAACTGAATATATATGTGTAAGAACTGAATATATATTTGTAAGAACTGAATATATATGTGTAAGAACTGAATATATATGTGTAAGAACGGAAAATATATGCGTAAGATCGCAATATATATGCGTAAGAACGAAATATATATGCGTAAGAACTGAATATATATGTGTAAGAACTGAATATATATTTGTTATAACTGAATATTTATGTGTAAGAACTGAATATATATGCGTAAGAACTGAATATATATGTGTAAGAACTGAATATATATGTGTAAGAACTGAATATATATGTGTAAGAACGGAAAATATATGCGTAAGATCGCAATATATATGCGAAAGAACGAAATATATATGTGTAAGAACTGAATATATATTTGTTATAACTGAATATATATGTGTAAGAACTGAATATATATACGTAAGAACTGAATATATATGTGTAAGAACTGAATATATATGTGTAAGAACTGAATATATATGCGTAAGAACGGAATATATATGTGTAAGAACTTAATATATATGTGTAAGAACGGAATATATATGTGTAAGAACTGAATATATATGTGTAAGAACGGAATATATATGTGTAAGAACTGAATATATATGTGTAAGAACGGAAAATATATGCGTAAGATCGCAATATATATGCGTAAGAACGAAATATATATGTGTAAGAACTGAATATATATTTGTTATAACTGAATATATATGTGTAAGAACTGAATATATATGCGTAAGAACTGAATATATATGTGTAAGAACTGAATATATATGTGTAAGAACTGAATATATATGCGTAAGAACGGAATATATATGTGTAAGAACTTAATATATATGTGTAAGAACGGAATATATATGTGTAAGAACTGAATATATATGCGTAAGAACGGAATATATATGCGTAAGATCGGAATATATATGCGTAAGAGCGGAATATATATGCGTAAGAACGGAATATATATGTGTAAGAACTGAATATATATGTGTAAGAACGGAATATATATGCCTAAGAACTGAATATATATGCGTAAGAACGGAATATATATGTGCAAGAACTAAATATATATGTGTAAGAACGGAATATATATGCGTAATAACGGAATATATATGTGTAAGTACTGAATATATATGTGTACGAACTGAATATATATGCGTAAGAACGGAATATATATGCGTAAGAACTGAATATATATGTGTAATAACTGAATATATATGTGTTAGAAATGAATATATATTTGTAAGAACTGAATATATATGTGTAAGAACTGAATATATATGCGTAAAAACGGAATATATACGTGTAAGAACTGAATATATATATGTAAGAACTGAACATATATATGTGTAAGAACTGAATATATATGCGTAAGATCGGAATATATATGCGTAAGAACGGAATATATATGCGTAAGAACTGAATATATATGTGTAAGAACGGAATATATATGCGTAAGAACTGAATATATATGTTTAAGAACTGAATATATATGCGTAAGAACGGAATATATATGTGTAATACCTGAATATATATGCGTAAGAACTGAATATATATGCGTAAGAACGGAATATATATGCGTAAGTACTAAATATATATGTGTAAGAATTGAATATATATGCGTAAGAACGGAATATATATGCTTAAGAACTCAATATATATGTGTAAGAACTGAATATATATGTGTAAGAACTGAATATATATGTGTAAGAACTGAATATATATGTGTAAGAACTGAATATATATGTGTAAGAACTGAATATATATGCGTAAGAACGGATTATATATGTGTAAGAACTGAATATATATGCGTAAGAACGGAATATATAGGTGTACGAACTGAATATATATGCGTAAGAACTGAATATATATGCATAAGAACTGAATAATATGCGTAAGAATGGAATATATATGCGTAAGAACGGAATATACATGTGTAAGAACTGAATATATTTGTGTAAGAACTGAATATATATATGTAAGAACTGAATATGTATGCGTAAGAATGGAATATATATGCTTAAAAAATCAATATATATGTGTAAGAACTGAATAAATATGTGTAAGAACTGAATATATACGTTTAAGAACTGAATATATATGTGTAAGAACTGAATATATATGTGTAAGAACTGAATATATATGTTTAAGAACTGAATATATATGTGTAAGAACTGAATATATATGTGTAAGAACTGAATATATAGGTGTACGAACTGAACATATATGCGTAAGAACGGAATATATATGCGTAAGAACTGAATATATATGCGTAAGAACTGAATATGTATGTGTAAGAACTAAATATATATGTGTTAGAACTGAATATATATGCGTAAGAACGGAATATAAATGCTTAAGAACTGAATATATGCGTAAGAACTGAATATATGCGTAAGAATGGAATATATATGCGTAAGAACGGAATATATATGCGTAAGAACGGAATATATATGTGTAAGAACTGAATAAATATGTGTAAGAACTGAATATATATGCGTAAGAACGGAATATAAATGCGTAAGAACTGAATATATGCATAAGAACTGAATATATGCGTAAGAACGGAATATATATGCGTAAGAACGGAATATATATGCGTAAGAATGGAATATATATGGGTAAGAACAGAATATATATGTGTAAGAACTGAATATATATGCGTAAGAACGGAATATATATATGTAAGAACTGAATATGTATGCGTAAGAACTGAATATATATGCGTAAGAACTGAATATATATGCGTAAGAACTGAATATGTATGCGTAAGAACTGAATATATATGCTTAAAAACTCAATATATATGTGTAAGAACTGAATATATATGTGTAAGAACTGAATATATATTTGTAAGAATTGAATATATAGGTGTACGAACTGAATATATATGCGTAAGAACTGAATATATATGCGTAAGAACTGAATATATATGCGTAAGAACTGAATATGTATGTGTAGGAACTGAATATATATTTGTAAGAACTGAATATATATGCGTAAGAACGGAATATAAATGCGTAAGAACTGAATATATGCGTAAGAACTGAATATATGCGTAAGAACGGAATATATATGCGTAAGAACGGAATATATATGCGTAAGAACGGAACATATATGCGTAAGAACGGAATATATATGGGTAAGAACTGAATATATATGTGTAAGAACTGAATATATATGTGTAAGAACTGAATATATATGCGTAAAAACGGATTATATATGTGTAAGAACTGAATATATATGCGTAAGAACGGAATATATATGTGTAAGAACTGAATATATAGGTGTACGAACTGAATATATATGAGTAAGAACGGAATATATATGCATAAGAACTGAATATATATGCGTAAGAATGGAATATATATGCGTAAGAACGGAATATATATGCGTAAGAACGGAATATATATGGGTAAGAACTGAATATATATGTGTAAGAACTGAATATATATGTGTAAGAACTGAATATATATGTGTAAGAACTGAATATATATGTGTAAGAACTGAATATATATGTGTAAGTACTGAATATATATGCGTAAGAACGGAATATACATGTGTAAGAACTGAATATATATGTGTAAGAACTGAATATATATGTGTAAGAATTGAATATATATGTGTAAGAACTGAATATATATGTGTAAGAACTGAATATATATGCGTAAGAACTGAATATATATGTGTAAGAACTGAATATATGTGTAAGAAATGAATATATATTTGTAAGAACTGAATATATATGTGTAAGAACTGAATATATATGCGTAAGAACGGAATATATACGTGTAAGAACTGAATATATGAGTAAGAACGGAATATATATGTGTAAGAATTGAATATATATGCGTAAGAACTGAATATATATGCGTAAGAACTGAATATATATGCGTAAGAATTGAATATATATGTGTAAGAACTGAATATATATGCGTAAGAACGGAATATATATTCTTAAGAACTGAATATATATGTGTAAGAACTGAATATATATGTGTAAGAACAGAAATATATATGTTTAAGAACTGAATATATATGTGTAAGAACTGAATATATATGCGTAAGAACGGAATATATATGTGTAAGAACTGAATATATATGCGTGAGAACGGAATATATATGCGTAAGAACTGAATATATAGGTGTACGAACTGAAAATATATGCGTAAGAACGGAATATATATGCATAAGAACTGAATATATATGCGTAAGAATGGAATATATATGCGTAAGAACGGAATATATATGCGTAAGAACGGAATATATATGCGTAAGAACGGAATATATATGCGTAAGAATGGAATATATATGTGTAAGAACTGAATATATATGCGTAAGAACTGAATATATATGCGTAAGAACTAAATATATATGCGTAAGAACTGAATATATATGTGAAAGAACTGAATATATATGCGTAAGAACGGAATATATATGCTTAAGAACTGAATATATATGTGTAAGAACTGAATATATATGTGTAAGAACTGAATATATATGTTTAAGAACTGAATATATATGTGTAAGAACTAAATATATATGCGTAAGAACGGAATATATATGTGTAAGAACTGAATATATATGCGTAAGAACGGAATATATATGTGTAAAAACTGAATATATATGTGTAATAACTGAATATATATGTGTAAGTACGGAATATATATGCGTAAGAATGGAAAATATATGCGTAAGAACGGAATATATATGCGTAAGAACTGAATATATATGCGTAAGAACTGAATATATATGTGTAAGAACTGAATATATATGTGTAAGAACTGAATATATATGTGTAAGAACTGAATATATATGTGTAAGAACTGAATATATGCGTAAGAACTGAATATATGCTTAAGAACGGAATGTATATGCGTAAGAACGGAATATATATGTGTAAGAACTGAATATATATGTGTAAGAACTGAATATATATGCGTAAGAACTGAATATATATGTGTAAGAACTGAATATATGTGTAAGAAATGAATATATATTTGTAAGAACTGAATATATATGTGTAAGAACTGAATATATATGCGTAAGAACGGAATATATACGTGTAAGAACTGAATATATGAGTAAGAACGGAATATATATGTGTAAGAACTGAATATATATGCGTAAGAACTGAATATATATGCGTAAGAACTGAAAAAATATGCGTAAGAATTGAATATATATGTGTAAGAACTGAATATATATGCGTAAGAACGGAATATATATTCTTAAGAACTGAATATATATGTGTAAGAACTGAATATATATGTGTAAGAACTGAATATATATGTTTAAGAACTGAATATATATGTGTAAGAACTGAATATATATGCGTAAGAACGGAATATATATGTGTAAGAACTGAATATATATGCGTAAGAACGGAATATATATGTGTAAGAACTGAATATATAGGTGTACGAACTGAAAATATATGCGTAAGAACGGAATATATATGCATAAGAACTGAATATATATGCGTAAGAATGGAATATATATGCGTAAGAACGGAATATATATGCGTAAGAACGGAATATATATGCGTAAGAACGGAATATATATGCGTAAGAATGGAATATATATGTGTAAGAACTGAATATATATGCGTAAGAACTGAATATATATGCGTAAGAACTAAATATATATGCGTAAGAACTGAATATATATGTGAAAGAACTGAATATATATGCGTAAGAACGGAATATATATGCTTAAGAACTGAATATATATGTGTAAGAACTGAATATATATGTGTAAGAACTGAATATATATGTTTAAGAACTGAATATATATGTGTAAGAACTAAATATATATGCGTAAGAACGGAATATATATGTGTAAGAACTGAATATATATGCGTAAGAACGGAATATATATGTGTAAAAACTGAATATATATGTGTAATAACTGAATGTATATGTGTAAGTACGGAATATATATGCGTAAGAATGGAAAATATATGCGTAAGAACGGAATATATATGCGTAAGAACTGAATATATATGCGTAAGAACTGAATATATATGTGTAAGGACTGAATATATATGTGTAAGAACTGAATATATATGTGTAAGAACTGAATATATATGTGTAAGAACTGAATATATGCGTAAGAACTGAATATATGCTTAAGAACGGAATGTATATGCGTAAGAACGGAATATATATGCGTAAGAACGGAATATATATGCGTAAGGACGATATATATATGGGTAAGAACTGAATATATATGTGTAAGTTCTGAATATATATGTGTCCGAACGGAATATACATGTGTAAGAACTGAATATATATGTGTAAGAAATGAATATATATGTGTAAGAACTGAATATATATGTAAGAACTGAATATATATGCGTAAGAACGGAATATATATGGGTAAGAACAGAATATATATGTGTAAGAACTGAATATATATGCGTAGGAACGGAATATATATATGTAAGAACTGAAAATATATGCGTACGAACTGAATATATATGCGTAAGAACTGAATATATATGCGTAAGAACTTAATATGTATGCGTAAGAACTGAATATATATGCTTAAAAACTCAATATATATGTGTAAGAACTGAATATATATGTGTAAGAACTGAATATATATGTGTAAGAACTGAATATATATGCGTAAGAACTGAATATATATGTGTAAGAACTGAATATATATGCGTAAGAACGGAATATATACGTGTAAGAACTGAATATATGTGTAAGAACGGAATATATATGTGTAAGAACTGAATATATATGTGTAAGAACTGAATATATATGTGTAAGAATTGAATATATAGGTGTACGAACTGAATATATATGCGTAAGAACTGAATATATATGCGTAAGAACAGAATATATATGCGTAAGAACTGAATATGTATGTGTAAAAACTAAATATATATGTGTAAGAACTGAATATATATGCGTAAGAACGGAATATAAATGCGTAAGAACTGAATATATGCGTAAGAACTGAATATATGCGTAAGAACGGAATATATATGCGTAAGATCGGAATATATATGCGTAAGAACGGAATATATATGCGTAAGAACGGAATATATATGGGTAAGAACTGAATATATATGTGTATGAACTGAATATATATGCGTAAGAACGGATTATATATGTGTAAGAACTGAATATATATGCGTAAGAACGGAATATATATGTGTAAGAACTGAATATATAGGTGTACGAACTGAATATATATGAGTAAGAACGGAATATATATGCATAAGAACTGAATATATATGCGTAAGAATGGAATATATATGCGTAAGAACGGAATATATATGCGTAAGAACGGAATATATATGGGTAAGAACTGAATATATATGTGTAAGAACTGAATATATATGTGTAAGAACTGAATATATATGTGTAAGAACTGAATATATATGTGTAAGAACTGAATATATATGTGTAAGAACTGAATATATATGCGTAAGAACGGAATATACATGTGTAAGAACTGAATATATATGTGTAAGAACTGAATATATATGTGTAAGAATTGAATATATATGTGTAAGAACTGAATATATATGTGTAAGAACTGAATATATATGCGTAAGAACTGAATATATATGTGTAAGAACTGAATATATATGTGTAAGAAATGAATATATATTTGTAAGAACTGAATATATATGTGTAAGAACTGAATATATATGCGTAAGAACGGAATATATACGTGTAAGAACTGAATATATGAGTAAAAACGGAATATATATGTGTAATAACTGAATATATATGCGTAAGAACTGAATATATATGCGTAAGAACTGAATATATATGCGTAAGAATTGAATATATATGTGTAAGAACTGAATATATATGCGTAAGAACGGAATATATATTCTTAAGAACTGAATATATATGTGTAAGAACTGAATATATATGTGTAAGAACTGAATATATATGTTTAAGAACTGAATATATATGTGTAAGAACTGAATATATATGCGTAAGAACGGAATATATATGTGTAAGAACTGAATATATATGCGTAAGAACGGAATATATAAGTGTAAGAACTGAATATATAGGTGTACGAACTGAATATATATGCGTAAGAACGGAATATATATGCATAAGAACTGAATATATATGCGTAAGAATGGAATATATATGCGTAAGAACGGAATATATATGCGTAAGAACGGAATATATATGCGTAAGAACGGAATATATATGCGTAAGAATGGAATATATATGTGTAAGAACTGAATATATATGCGTAAGAACTGAATATATATGCGTAAGAACTAAATATATATGCGTAAGAACTGAACATATATGTGAAAGAACTGAATATATATGCGTAAGAACGGAATATATATGCTTAAGAACTGAATATATATGTGTAAGAACTGAATATATATGTGTAAGAACTGAATATATATGTTTAAGAACTGAATATATATGTGTAAGAACTGAATATATATGCGTAAGAACGGAATATATATGTGTAAGAACTGAATATATATGCGTAAGAACGGAATATATATGTGTAAAAACTGAATATATATGTGTAATAACTGAATATATATGTGTAAGTATGGAATATATATGCGTAAGAATGGAAAATATATGCGTAAGAACGGAATATATATGCGTAAGAACTGAATATATATGCGTAAGAACTGAATATATATGTGTAAGAACTGAATATATATGTGTAAGAACTGAATATATATGTGTAAGAACTGAATATATATGTGTAAGAACTGAATATATGCGTAAGAACTGAATATATGCTTAAGGGTGCCCTCTGGTGACGAATTAGCGTGATCTGCGCATAATTTCGCGCAACGCATTTGTGATTGTTGTAAAAAGTGGGAAGATGTTCCAAAATCACTTTCCAAATAATAATAAACAATTAAATGTTATTAAACAACAACCTGTAGCATGTCGCTTTCTTTTTATAAGTTCTACATTCTATTCCGCTGCCATTTTACTATTACGACATCGGGATTTACCTCCCTTCGACACAGACTGCTTTTCGCGTTGCTGACCTCGAATACAAAAATGGGTAAAACAAAACGTGGTTTCTTAAGCGTAAAACAATTAAACAAACGTAAACAGATCTTAGAAGCACAGAAGAGAAGATGGCAGAACACAGGGAACACTGAAACCGTAGATTCCACCGGCGATCATGGTTATTGTACGTATAAATGTTCTCTGAAATTTTATATTTTCTCTGACTTCAGTAGTGCATATTTTTGGCGAAAACGAAAGTAAAATTATGTTACTTGCTCAGGTTGGTCATTGTAATTGGAGCATTTTACATTTAGCAACATTTATTGCTAATATTGGTTTTATTAAAAACTGCACTTCCGCACCGTTAATTACGCTTATGGGGTCTTTGTCTGCAGGAATGTATCCCCACAGGAATGTACCCCAGATACATTCCTGTATACAGGATTGTACCCAAGGTCATTTCTGTATACAGGAATGTGCCCCACTATTGCAGATCTCGAGTGAAGGTCGCGTGTCTAATGCTTGCAAATGGTTTTATTGTTATTTACTTTAAAATATAATAAAGCTTTTCAATATGTTTATAATATGTTTAACAGATACACTTGTTTTCATTATAGTCTTGATTGTTTTTAAAGAAAATACACACAAAACATCAATGTTAGAATTTTCAAAATACGATAAGATCTGGCAAGATTTAAAGTCTGGTACAATATTGTATAAAGGAATGTACCCGAGATGTATACAGGATTGTACCCGGGGTGTATACAGGATTGTTCCCGGGGTCAAGTACGACATGTCACCTCAGACTTTACCATTGGTTCAAACAGTGGAAGTGTTTGCAGGTTAGAAGCCTAAGAAGATCTTTTTCCCCAGTCAGGTGTTATTGGTCAGTTGTCATAGTAGTGACATGATGAAATCATGAAAATATCTTCTACAATATTATTTCTTCCTCTTTTTAAAGGCCTTTGTCACAGAATGACATACCTGACTGTCAGATATTGCGGATGACAGTTTGGTTGACGAGGGAGCTGGAGACTGGCGGACAGGTAGAAGGGTTGTTGAGCTAGGTGTTCTTGCTGATGCCCTATCTTCTTGCAAAAAGTGCCACTTCAGCTGTCACATGCCATGGGGATACTCGCATATGGATTGTCCACAATTAAAAAAAGGTTGTTTTTTCAGTGCTTGTTTTGCAATTTCAATTTGTGCTTTGTGCACTATTCAGACAAGGGTCTTCACTTTAAAATATAAACTTCATTTATTTTACAACAATCGCGAAACAAGTTTATACAACATATGTCAATTACTCTCGTTGGCACGAATGTAAGCGTAACTGTGGTCTTTCGTGTGGGAGGAAACCGTAGTAACCGGAGAAATAATCGGAGAAAACAAGCCTGTCTGATTTGGTGACCACCGTGTCACCTCACATGTCCCGGCCGAGAATTGAACCCTAGTCCCATTGGTGAGAAGCAAGTGACATTTCAGATGCACTAATCGGACAGTCACATTTTCAGACACAGAACATTCTAAACCTTTCATTGTTCACACAAGGTTTAATTACACTTTTCATCTCTGAATTTTTATCGTGTATTAAAGCTATACATCTCTGAAATTGTACGCAAACAAATTTACTTGTAAACTGTTGACAATTTAACCCGCAAGCCGATAGCTCGGGGCTGACAAGTTATTGACTCTTAGATTTCAATAGCTATGACCACTCTGATGTATGTTTTATTAATGTTTATAAATGAAAATCCTGATCATAAAAATATTGTTTTATATAAGCATACTGTCCCCAACCTCTGAATATTTGAAAGTAATTAATACATCCTTACCAGGGAAGTTAGTAATCAGTTTTGAAAATTCTTCTTTTTATCAGTTCCATGCAGTAATACACAGTGCGGCTACACTAACAATGTACCAACTGGGAAGAGGCACAATAAAATTTGGAATGCCAACACAAAGTTAGCAACAGGTAAATATGGTTGCAAGACTTTTCAACATTGAGCATAATGTAACTGCTGATTTCACCTGTCAGTTATTTAGTCCCCCACCGTCTGGGGACTATAGGTTTGCACCCTGTTTGTCCGTCCGTCTTTCCAAAATGCTTGTCCGGTCCATATTTTTAATACTATAAGACTGAGATACCAAACTTGGTATGTGGATATACTTGGGGTAGCGGTGTGTCGCGTACCAAAAACAGGTCACCGTGACCTTGACCTGTGACCTCTGTCATAGAAAATTCTTATCCGGACCGTATTTTTAATACTATAACACTTAGAGATACCAAACTTGGTATGTGAATACATCTTGGGATAGCGGTGTGTCGCATACCAAAATAAGGTCATTGTAACATTGACGTCCGGACAGTATTTTCAATACTATAACACTTAGAGAGATATCAAACTTGGTATGTGAATACGTCTTGGGATAGCGGTGTGTCGTGTACCGAAATAAGGTCATTGTGACCTTGACCTTGATTTTTGACCTCCATCATAGAAAATGTCTGGAAAATGTTTGTCTGGGCCGGTGGGGTCTATGGTTTGCGCTGCAATTCTTGATGCAGTTCTCGTTACATTCAACGATATATCACTGTAGCGTTTGCAACTTTAGAAGAATAAGCAAGGCAATGCGAAAGATATCACTGTAACGTTTGCAACGTTAGGAGAGTCAGCAAAGCAATGCGAAAGATATCAGAATGAGATGTGTGCGTTATTTTCACATTTTAGGGGTATTAGAACAGAAATAGAACATCGTTTACGGTGAATTATCTTGTAATATATCACGGTTGGACTATATGCTACCCTGAAATGTTTCAGTACCGACATCTTTCGGGGAGCATGAAGTTCTTAAGTTCTTATGGTATACAAAAAATAAAATGCCAAAAAATTAATTATACGATTTATTAAAAAAGCTTCACATTTTAATGAGTAACAACAGTTTACCTGAACATGTTTAAACTTTCATTTATAAAATAAGTCAGAACAGTGGTTCTACACCCATATCCACGTCATATCTTGTCAGGAGGGAAAAATCTGGTTTTAAATATTGAAATAACAACAAACAGAGTGGAAACTTCCTATCTAAACCAATGAAGTAGCCAAAATATCATGTGGTACCTTAACTATTCCTTCTAACGGGTGTCACGAAACACCCAAATCTACCCATTTCCCCCAAGTCAATAAATAAAATATTATCTGTTGTCACAGACACACATTGAATATGAAAGACGTGTAATAATTAAATAATCAAGATTTCATTTTTGTTATGTCCGTACAACCATATTTGTAATGCCCAAAAGTTCAACGTAACTAACTCTGCAATGCTAGGTAAGAGTTAAGACTCCCCGACACCATACTGGTAAAAAATATTTTGTTGATTCAAGTTTAGTGGTAATGGGAGAAGAATGATTATATATTAATTTCTTGGCAGATATAATAGCTGATCTTATATGATCGAGTGCTGATTTATTATAGAATTTATTAAACAAGTTTGCAAAAAGATACAATGCGACAGCTTGTCGAGCACCAAATAATGTTTGCTAAAGAGTTTAATAAATAATAGATGATTTTCTGAGGTTCTAATTATCACACAAAACCCATACAAGTTGATGGTAATACGTTCACGTTTCTCTGTGATGTAAATTTACCTATTATATATTAAAATTAATAATACTGTATTTCCTATATTAGAAGCACCGTCCCTATTAGAAGCACCCCCACCTCTTTTTAGAAACTTTACCTTCTTAAAAATCTAAAAGTTCCTAAAAAACACACACTGTTTTTCGTCTTTACCGCTAATGGATTTGATAATGGAGTTTTTTACCTTCGACACCAGTATGGTCTATGACATAAACCTTAAAGTGCTATCATCATCAATACAAATTACCACTTTTATTTATCTTGTTTCTTTCATTTTACTATTTAGTTTCTTTTATTATTATTTAATTTATACGCAACCAACACGTGTTGTAATTGTCAAGTTTGACGGAAATGTGTATCATACAGATGCAGATTGGTGACAGTAATATACTCAGTACATTGTCGGGTTTAGTTTAGTCAATAACCAGTGTAACAGTAAAAGATGCCCGTACAGTAATTCTATAAGGAAACAGTCGGGGAAAGGAACTGAAATATATTGAAAATTTGTATCATAAAAGTATCACCCCCCTTCGCACTTTGCATAGCGCCCGGGAGCTACTATTAGAGGAAATACGGTATATAAATTCCCTTTAAAAATAACAGGACACTCTGTCGATTCATGTGAAATTCCATGCATATATCATATGGCTTATATATTTTTTCCCCACCATCCTTTTTAACAACTTGTTTGTTCATTTCAGAGACACATCATCTGGTTTAGAGATACCCTTCGTTCTTCAAATACCAATGCAACCCTGAAAGACATGGATTTAACCAAAAAAGTTGACTATACTGTGATCGCAAGATTCTAAACTCCAGGAAATATATTAATTTAATTAGGCCAAATCAGAAACACGTGGTTAATTTTTCTTCGGGCTGATGTGTTACAGTGTATACTTGTTACTGCGTATCTCGCTTGAGATGTGTTCGTCTGATCATGATGGTGACTTCTATTTGGCAATCCCGAGGACTGAGCAGACGTTATTTTTTTAAAGAACCAAAATGAACATAATTATACCTCACAGAGATTTATATAATGTGTAAAAGCTGTTAAAAAACACCAAATGTATACAATGTCATACTGCTCACATTCAAAATAACTTTTGGTGTTTTACATCATTTTAACACATTTTAGGCCATATATGACGGTTGATTTTTTTTGTTGTAAGTATGAAGTAAATTTCATTATTGTGGTATTTAATAGATGTTTAGTTTATAAATATAATATAAATAAAATAATATAATATAAATAAAATATTGTATTATTTTTTCTTTGGTTCAGTTGGATCTGTGTAAAAAAAAAAGTTTCCATTTGCGTACATGTATCTGAAACTGAAAAACTGCCTTTTAGGAACACAAGGTCATTTTAATCTATTTATTGTTTATTCGAGCTTTTGAAATAGATCTTTTGTAATTAAAGTAACAGGCAATCTCGAAGTGAACATCAAGCACTGAAATTAGCATCTCGAAACATGTTTGCTGTACTTAGCGGTACTCCTCTGATAAAGCAAATGTCACTGGTCTAGCCTGGTCAAGTAAAATTCATTGGGTTGAAGAGTGCATAAAAAATATCCGCATGACGGATATTTTTATATGAGAACTGAACACTTATTTTTGTGTTATCTGCCTCGGGTGGCAGACACTTATCGATCACTTTGTCCGTCGTCGTTCGTCCGTCCGTCATGCTTTAAACCTGCAACCTAATCTGGCCATCAATTTAAAAGTATTTTAATTATGTTCATGAAACTTCACACTCATCTTCATCTCAAGAAATGTTGTTACACATGTGCACCTCTGACTGTCATTTTGGCAGGGTTATGCCCTTTCTATCAGCCTAACCTGCAACCTAACCTTGGAAATAAGCACACAGCACTGTCAGCAGGCGAAGCAAGTGTTCCATGGATGATGGAACACAATTCTAGTTCAAGGTCGACTTAGTTACCGCTTCCCACTAATTACAGTCTGGAAACATTTTCCCATGTCTATACTAGTTTGACATATTAAGGCCGTTATATTTGTTTTGTCAAGTTCCTGTATAGTGGATAGTGCAGTGCACTTAAAAGCACAGGATTCGGGTTCAAGCCTCAACGGCGCCATTGAGTTTCCTCAGTGTTGGTCATTTCCAATTAGCCTCGTCCATCGTAAGGGGACATAAATCCTCCTGCTTTTTTTTATGGGTGGGGCTCTAAATAACCTATATGTGTTGATGAGCCGTTAAACAATTCTGGCAAGCTCATATACCAGTAACCATTAGTCATACATCCTTGATACTTAGTATACATAATCTCATCATGAACCTCACACATTGATGTAGGTTCGATAATTATAGATTATTATATGTCAGTTTTCATTTCAACCACTATCATCCCTGAGATCCTATATGTCTCCGAGGGCTTTAGCCTCGAGATATAATTCCTACACATCTGATCTCTAAACTTTGGTATATTGTGCGACATACCAGTGTTAGGGTTTGATTCATTCATAATAATGGTATATCGCACACTTTGCCACAGTTGTGAGATCATATGTGCAGGTATTATATCACGAGGGCTAAAAACACGAGTGAATTAATAACATGCTTCTGATTGACAAACTGTTGTATATTGTGTGTTATATCACACTTAGAGATAGATTATTTGGATTTGATATAACATTGTGTTAACATTAATTTAATTCTAACATGGCAGATGCTATTTCAGTATACACAAGCAAATACAACAGTCGGGTAAAATATACCATACAAAATGAAGTGGGTGGGGTAAATTAACATGTCTTTTAACGTATTTTGGTCATATTGTGTATATTATATACTGATACACTGTTTGTAATTCAATTAGATGTGATGTTTGTATATCAGCTGTATGTATGCCAGTCATTTAAATGACTTTGACATAATAAATAAAACCAAAGCACATATCTATATTTTTCTGTAATAAAATGATGGGTCTTTAACATGTTTAATTGTAACTCTTTTAGATGAACACCGACATATACTTTTTATCACATTTATTTGATAAACTTAAAATTCTCTATTTATATACCAGTTTATTACAAATTTCATCTGATTTTTTTTTAGTTATTCTTGCCCAAAATTTGCCCAAAAATGCAATTTTCTGTGATTTTTTTGTTTCATTAGAAGGTGTGCTGAAATTGAAAACTTCAAAGATTTCTCCTATTTTTATTATTTCAAGGGTTTTCTTACTTTTGTATTGATACCTGTTTAGCTTCTCATAAGTTTATTTTCATTTGCTTCTTTTTTTTACATAAAATATTAGGTGATTTCTAAAGCCATACCAATTTTCAGCTGATTATGATTTAAAACCCCACTTTGGGGGTGTATAGCTAAAGATTAATAATTGCTAAAAAGTTAAATCACCAACACATCATTATTTTCCCAGAAACTAACTAGTAATATGTTAGTCTTCATAAAAAACAGGGAAATAAAAAATTCTATCTGATTTGATTTTCACCAGAGGGCCCCCTTAAGAACGGAATGTATATGCGTAAGAACGGAATATATATGCGTAAGAACGGAATATATATGCGTAAGAACGGAATATATATGGGTAAGAACTGAATATATATGTGTAAGTTTTGAATATATATGCGTCCGAACGGAATATACATGTGTAAGAACTGAATATATATGTGTAAGAACTGAATATATATGTGTAAGAAATGAATATATATGTGTAAGAACTGAATATATATGTAAGAAC